>PKRV01000425.1:1178096-1226230 GCA_003709505.1 Hyphantria cunea
ACGCTTTCAGTTATTACACAACACTCATTGTAGGGACCTGAGATCATCAGAGAATTTGAGACTAGCAATGCCAAAACATTCCACCCAGTTTACAGATAAATCCTCTACTGTGCAAGCAGTAAGACTTTGGAATGATTTAGCTGAAACGATCCGTCACGCTAAAACCTTGCTGTATTTAAAAAGTTAGTGAAGGATTATTATCTTTGATCATAGTACCTTGTTTATAGTATATATATCAAGTCTGTGTATGTATTTATGTATACGTATATATATATATGAGTAGTATGAGTAGATGTGTATTTATATATGAATGGTGAATATTTTGAATTTGGTGTTTTTTTTTTGTTTGTAAATATTCACATTTGAACAGATCTGAGATTTGTGCACCCTGCTACTAGTACCCTTATAATGTCACCAAATTATCCGTATAAAGGATGTCTGTAAGAGATCGCCAATTGTCACATTTGTATGTTGTAATTCTTTTTTTTTGTTTTTCTATCTGTTAAGTGTGTACAATAAAGATAGATAAATATAATAAATTAAAAAAAATGTTCACCTTATAATAGACGGAAGTTTAGACGTTTTCCTGTATAACTACTGACGACATTAACAGTATTAGATTGAAGTTCTCACGATTAAAACCATTTGTTATAAATTTAACTATTATATATGTAAATAAAACACAATTGTTCATTGGCTGGTTTATCGCTGTTTTTTTATGCTAATGTAAGAGCGATACTAACTTAGAGCAGAGGCTATTGAACTAGTAATTCTCTAGTTTAGTCACATTCACTAAAATAGGCAAGATGACAGTAATCAAGAAACACTAAAATTATGTATATATTTTTTATTTATTTATCTTCATTGCGTACATATTACAAAATACTAAATAAAATGAGTGACAAAAAGGATTACTACAACAATTGGCGGTCTTATCGCTCACGGCAATCTCTTCCAGACAAACATATATGTGATGAAATAGAGTTGAAGGAGTATAAATTCGTGTTAATTTTCATATTTAGAGCGAGATTAACAAAAATAAAACTACAAAATATAGCAAACCGCTATGTTAAGTTGAACACCAATCAGAGCGAGTTACGTCATGTGTGTTTTAACGTTATTTTGCTATAATCGACGATCATTTTACTGTTTTAAGTGCTATAATTAATACTGATTGACAAATGGTGACGTCACTTCGGTAACGTGGCGTTACAAGCAGACGTCATGGCACCGCCGTTTTGCCGTGAAATTGAAATTGAAAAAATTTTAATCGCATTATTTTTTTGTAGAAATATGATTGATTTTGACACTAGGAGATACTTCCGATCATAAAACAGTTTCTCAAAATTATCATGTCCTCATTCATGCCAATTGTGTAGGATTTCTTTTTTTATTGTAAGTTTTTTTGTGCAACTTTTGCGTATGACCATTTCTTCATTTATGGAACTATTATGACTTTAAATTGAAATGTTAATCTCGTGGTTTTTGAATCTAGACTCTAGACTTTGTGGATCACAAAAGTGTTGCCCCATGTGGGGTGTGAAACCTTATTCTCTATTCTGTGTTTGAAACCACAACAGTTACCGCAGTTGAAAATGGCGTGGCGACCGCTGAAACCATTTCGTTTTCCGTTTTAGTTAATTCGTGCATGTGTGTCTGAGTATAATTGATGTATAATATGTATGTATTTAAATATAAATCTTTAATTTATTCCAAAATATTTTTTAAACCACCCTATATGGTCAATCCACGTAAGCCTCTTAGGGTTTATCAGGGTATTAGCGAGCTTACATTCTACTCTCTCTCTACTCGCTTTTTACATGTTGATTTATTAAGTAATTCAATAGTTTAGTATATGATTTCAATTTAATGATGCCAAAGATTTATTCAAATACATGTCGTTTGTTTTAAAATGATAAGTATGTGACAGAAAGTTCAGGATACGATGAAACTAACTGCTGTGGGTAAGAATTACAAAAAATCATTAAATTAATCCTTACTTATGAATAAGAAAGTAGCTGTCTGTCTGTCACACTTTCACGCGCAAACTGCTGCACCGATTTCGATGAAAGATACTGATACTGATAGGATACTCTTTACCGCAATAACCCAACATACACGCGGGCGGAGCCGCGAGCACAAGCTATTACTGTATAAAAACAATACAGCATCAATATGAAATACACTGGTTATCATAGTACATGCAGTGAAACAAAATATCCAGCATTATAACAATCTTACTAATATTATAAACGCGAAAGTTTAGAAGTATGGATAGATTTCTCATTTCATTCCTCATGGCGCACCTCTATTTGCCACGGGCAACAGCTAGTATTACATATATATATACATAGTATACAAATACTTCCACATTATATCTTAGAACATAAATTACTCAGTTATTGCTGTTAATTGCTGTCATTGATTTCATTGAAGATCCTTGATTCCTAGTACACGTCATTTTTAAGGTTGCGTGTTCACTAGATGTAAACATTATGTTTTCAATTAAATAAGTCGAAAATATAATAACCACCAACACTTAACTAAGTAGTGCAGCTAAAGTAAAACTCGCTTGCAATCATAAGTCACAAGTGGTTAAAGAAGCTTTGTGCAAGTTGTATATTTACCAAAAAACTACTAATTCATTAAATTAGTACTTGGTATGGTAAAGTCCGAGAATGACAGAGGAGGTGGATGGATGTAGAGCTTACCAATTAGCGTGGGAACGCGGTAAGCGTCATGAGTACAGTCAGCATCAGATTGATTTGAGCTTTCAAAGTACTCGAAATTATGTGTCGAACATCAATTCAATTGAGTCAAATCATTGCCATCAAATATACTGAATAACCTTCGAATTCAGTTCGATCTCAGGGTTTAGGAGGTCCATTGAAAAAGTAATATTCATTTATATTCATTTAAATCTTGTAGAACTGACTGACCCCAAGGAACCTTGGGAATAATAAAGGCTAGTAAGAAGAAGAAAGACATTTTATTTGTATATTCCTCTTGGAACTAAGACTAAGACTTATGTTTTGGCATTAATGAGCTGGCTCGACTGGACTGATTAAACGGCCACTCAGAACACTGATATTAAGCAGGTTCTCCACTAGGTGAGTGAGGTTACTTTGGCCTAAACCCGACTCTCTCCTAACTTTTCAGTTCGAGATGTACATGGGTTGCGGTAGTTAAATACCATCAGGGTCNGTATTTAAATATAAATCTTTAATTTATTCCAAAATATTTTTTAAACCACCCTATATGGTCAATCCACGTAAGCCTCTTAGGGTTTATCAGGGTATTAGCGAGCTTACATTCTACTCTCTCTCTACTCGCTTTTTACATGTTGATTTATTAAGTAATTCAATAGTTTAGTATATGATTTCAATTTAATGATGCCAAAGATTTATTCAAATACATGTCGTTTGTTTTAAAATGATAAGTATGTGACAGAAAGTTCAGGATACGATGAAACTAACTGCTGTGGGTAAGAATTACAAAAAATCATTAAATTAATCCTTACTTATGAATAAGAAAGTAGCTGTCTGTCTGTCACACTTTCACGCGCAAACTGCTGCACCGATTTCGATGAAAGATACTGATACTGATAGGATACTCTTTACCGCAATAACCCAACATACACGCGGGCGGAGCCGCGAGCACAAGCTATTACTGTATAAAAACAATACAGCATCAATATGAAATACACTGGTTATCATAGTACATGCAGTGAAACAAAATATCCAGCATTATAACAATCTTACTAATATTATAAACGCGAAAGTTTAGAAGTATGGATAGATTTCTCATTTCATTCCTCATGGCGCACCTCTATTTGCCACGGGCAACAGCTAGTATTACATATATATATACATAGTATACAAATACTTCCACATTATATCTTAGAACATAAATTACTCAGTTATTGCTGTTAATTGCTGTCATTGATTTCATTGAAGATCCTTGATTCCTAGTACACGTCATTTTTAAGGTTGCGTGTTCACTAGATGTAAACATTATGTTTTCAATTAAATAAGTCGAAAATATAATAACCACCAACACTTAACTAAGTAGTGCAGCTAAAGTAAAACTCGCTTGCAATCATAAGTCACAAGTGGTTAAAGAAGCTTTGTGCAAGTTGTATATTTACCAAAAAACTACTAATTCATTAAATTAGTACTTGGTATGGTAAAGTCCGAGAATGACAGAGGAGGTGGATGGATGTAGAGCTTACCAATTAGCGTGGGAACGCGGTAAGCGTCATGAGTACAGTCAGCATCAGATTGATTTGAGCTTTCAAAGTACTCGAAATTATGTGTCGAACATCAATTCAATTGAGTCAAATCATTGCCATCAAATATACTGAATAACCTTCGAATTCAGTTCGATCTCAGGGTTTAGGAGGTCCATTGAAAAAGTAATATTCATTTATATTCATTTAAATCTTGTAGAACTGACTGACCCCAAGGAACCTTGGGAATAATAAAGGCTAGTAAGAAGAAGAAAGACATTTTATTTGTATATTCCTCTTGGAACTAAGACTAAGACTTATGTTTTGGCATTAATGAGCTGGCTCGACTGGACTGATTAAACGGCCACTCAGAACACTGATATTAAGCAGGTTCTCCACTAGGTGAGTGAGGTTACTTTGGCCTAAACCCGACTCTCTCCTAACTTTTCAGTTCGAGATGTACATGGGTTGCGGTAGTTAAATACCATCAGGGTCACTGTCAGCTCGTTTGCCCTCTATATCATAAAAAGCATTCAGAAGAGTTTACCATAGGTCCATATCCGTACTAAAAGCATCCACGAGTTAAGATTTAAGATGGCCATCTAGTTACGATCTGTTTTTTTTATGGAATAGAACAAGTAGACGTATCGCCTGAAGGTAAGCGATTTCCGCCGCCCATGGACACCCGCAATACCGTAGGCATCATAAGTGCGTTGCCAGCCTTTTGGGATGGGAAAGGGGATGGGGAAGGCGGTTACTATGGGCCACAAGCGCTGTTTCACATCGGTTTTCTGTGAGTCCGTGATGTCACTACGGTCGAGCCGGCCAATTAAGAATACGAATTATCACCATCCCTGTTCATCCCATGGGTGCTGTAAAAGGCGACATAGGAAAACTACACAAATCTACATCACCGCAAGCGATGGAAAATTTGAAACAACCCTTTACCAATCCGTCTTGACGGGTGGCATAGTCGACTATATACGAGTATAGCCTCATTTTTAAAGCCTTAAGGAGAAGCAAGATTACGTAGCTACTACGCTGTTGCCAGTCCCCAACCCGGCCTCGAAAGTGTGGGGACGAAGGGCCTTAACCCTCTCCTGAGAGGAGCCTTATGCATGAGCATTATGGGTTGTTGATGATGGTGACGTGTCTGTTAAAAGCTGTTTGTAGTGATGGGACTAATGATTTCCGCAAAGAGGGTTTATCGATAGAAATATAAGCCTTTAAAAAGCTTGTAATAGGTGAGTTTAAAACTAATAATAATATAATACATGCATGGATTGGTAATTGTTATTCATCTGTTTAGTATAAATAGGTCTCAAAGCGGAGAATACCCAACCACAGTCACGATTTTAAATGCAACACCGTCATTTATTTAAAGTTAACCGCATCCGGATTCCGGAACGTTTCTGATATTGTTTGTATTTTGATTTCGTTACATGAGATAACTTTTTAGGGTTCTGTAGTAGGACTAGAAACTCGTGTAACAGTTTTCCTATCTTCGTCTGTCCACGAACATGCTGTAATGTTGCATGGGCATATACCTGCATATATCGCCTAACTAATCACGCTGAGTAATTAGGTGAGTAAAAAATGGTAGGAGTTACAATTTTTTTAAATAGGTATATAGTGATTTATTTTTATTTCTCGAGTGTCCCATAGTGCGGAATATAATCAGATAGTTCATCCAAAAATGAAGGTGGTTACGCGTATTTTTTCAATTTAATAACCTATCAATAGATATTTGCGAAATATTTAACTTCAATGTGTTTTTATTTGAGCACATTGCATCGTGCCTGAAATACTAACATTGCAGAATCTTAAATTTATCATGATACTAGTATTTGATCGAATTAAGTTAGTACTGCCATTTCAGGATGACGGCCATTAGTCACCTAAGGTGAAACATCCTTAATTTACATGTTTTTTACTTTTTAAGGCATAACTAGATGTCGTTGTTTATTATTACATTTTCTAACGTGATAATGGTAAGAAAGAATCACCAACGTTAAGCAATAACGGCGCGATCAGTACGTTGATGGGTGACCGCTAGTGGCATGATACCATAAGCGTCTCCGTGATTCGGAGGTCACGGTAAGCAGTCGGTCCCGGTTGCTATCGCAGGATAATAGTTGAGAAACTTAGCCTTTGGGCGGCTTAAAAACATCCAACGTCAAGATTACGTAGCCACAACGTTGTTTTGGCAGCCTACAACCCGCACTCGATCAGCGTGGGGACGTATGGCCCAAACCCTCTGCTAAGAGGAGACCCGAGCTGAGCAGTGAGACTTATGGGTTGTTAATGATGATTGATGAACGTTATTGCCCTTCAAATTATAAGAAGATTCCATTTCTAAGCCCACATTTCCGAACTTTTAACTACGGAACTCTAAATTGCGCGTGCCCATGTATATTTTTGTACATGTTTTATGATTTGCCAATCGCATCTTCTGCTTATCTGATTATGATCATATTTTGTATAAATATTTACCTGTATGAATTAATGCTATGGAAGAGCTATGCTCGGAGTCTGTCTGAAGGACACAATTTGGAACGAAGTAATTGATCAGTCAGTTTGGTTCTCTAAATGTTATAGTTGAGATGGTAATGGAAATGCCACCAAATAATGTGTCAATAAATAATTATTGGAATAATACTGAGAGTAACTGTTTTGGAGTGGAAATCGTGTAGTGGCAATCATAGTACGGGACGTCTTCTGGCCAATGGCCGGCCGTGACTGTATACAAATAGTAGCAGATCCTGTAGTGTGGTATAGCCTGGCAGAGGCCTATGTTCAGCAGCGGACTGCAACGGACTGATGATGATAAGGGAATTAATGCGATAACATACCATAGCGGTCTGATGTTTCAACCAGGTCTGTCGTCCTGTCTGCTGTTCTGACGTCATCGGATAACATCATCCATACATTTAACTATCACGTTTGCGATATAAAAAGGATGATTCATCCCATCATCATCAGCCTGCAGTAGGCCACTGCTGCTGCACTAATAGGATAAATGCTAATCTTAAATGAATACGATCTAATGAGTTTTCTACACTTTTAGTGTACAGACATCAAACATCGTTGAACTGTATATTTCTAGACAAGATTAAATAAGATTTTTAACTGAAATACAGTCCTGTGCGTGGCAAGCGTTCCTGTACGCCATAAGACAAGGTCGACCGTGTAGCGAACACGTTGTTGTTTAGATAAAAACTGTTGTACCGGTCAGGTCACGCGAGAAGCTACGTACCTTCTTAACAATGAGCTATGATTATCTGATGCAGACGTAAGGGAATATTTTTTGTCTTTATCGTCGTTATGGTCTCTTTGTGATGCTAGTTCTATAAGCACTTAATCATATTTTTTTATTGTTTTTTTTTTTTAAATACAACTCCCACATTATGAATATACATTCCTGTGTCACGGTTCTTTACAAACATAGATGAAACGGACACAAAGTACACCCAGACTTAGAACAAAAATTTATGGATCACACAAAGTGTTGTCCCATGTAGGATTTGAACTCACAACACTTGGCGCAGTAGGAAGCGGTGTGGTGACCACTGAAACCACTAGGCCAACCGTGTAGTCAATTCCATCAGAAATATAACTTGTAACAAACCAAGTCTCGCCTCTCAGTTATTCTACCGTTTAAATTTTAAAGTTGTATGCTGTTCTTATACAATATCTGCTTGATTATTGAAAATTCAGGCTTCTTATTTTATCTACAATGAAGGTATAGGGGGTCGAAAATTGCTTGAACTGCTACTAGAAAAGCATGGTACGGTCGTACCGGTACCCGTTATTTTGCTTGTTCTATTTGGCGGCTTCAAGAACTGGACGAAATTAAAATGGGAACACACGGGAGGCACAAGCATTCAAATAATATAAGAATCATTATAATCGGTTCGCCCAGTCGAAAGTTCTGAGGTAACAAACATACAAAAATAATCTTTTATTTAAATCGGTAAAAAATTAATAATAGTCTATTCTGTAGGTAGGTAGGTTCTGTATTGAGATTGTTTTTTTCTGCACAAAATATTTCTCGTTCGAAGAGCTTGATTATCGTGTTATCTGGATTACATTGGAATAGGTCTTCATATACTCTATGAATGCCGTAGCACCCACGTACTAAGGTAGACAATGTAGCAATATTGTTACCATATTTCTGAATGTAGTATTTACAAAAAACACTCTATGCAGCGTTACAAGTGGAGACACCCTAGAGACCCGGTTTTACCTTTAATTGAAATATTCGAAAATAACACCATTTCAGTGCCTTGTTTATTAAGCTACTGATATAATAATAATATTTTTTATTGCAGCAAATTGCATTTAACATTTTAGATATAAGTCCTGATTCCAAAACTTGAGTGATCTGTATGTTGAGAACCAGTATCTTTATAAGTATAAATTACACGGTAACATATGGGTTTGTTGCAAAGTCTAAATATACGTACCTAATATACGAATTTACTGAGAATTTTATTTGGACCACTTCTAGCATTAATAACAATGCAAGGTATATACCTTTATATTAAGAGTAAGATATGAATTCAAGGTAAGTATAGATAGATATAAACTCTTAGATATATGACGTACAAAAGACGGCCTTATTTCAAAAAGCAATATTTTCTAGGCAACCGTAGTATAGAGTAAAATATTTCAGACAGAACTATCTCTCTGAAATATTTTACTCAAAACTTATCGCGCCGTCAACTTAGTAGTTTTGAGTAATTATTTGCTAATGAGTGTAATTAGAAATCTGTATATACCTACACGTATACATACATGAAGATAAAAAACAGTCACTTATACATACCAAAAGATATACATACCGATATGTATATTACTTGATCAAATATGAAAAGAAAAATATACATATCAGACACTAATACGTGACTAACTCAATTGTTTTGCATAAACTTCCTGAACCATTTTCCTGAAAATATTTATTGTTTGCATTTGCCCGATATTTCTAGACCCATTTCCTCTTTCCGTTTTAATTCAAGGACAGGTCCTTGCCGCTGGAGCTCTTTGTATTCTCGAATCGATTTGATCTCTAGAGAAGCCACAATTTCACCTTATTTTTTGGAATAACGGTCATACGATCAGACATATCACTTGATGGTAAGCGCTCATCGCCGTCCATGGACACCCGCAACTCCAGAGGCGTCACAAGTGCGTTACCAGCCTTTGGTTGATGGGGGAAGGGTTGGGACATGGGCCTCCGGTATCCTCAACTAGGTCGAGCCGGCCCATACATGCCGAAGCGTGGCTCTCCCACTTACTTCGACGTACATAATAAATGTAAGTACATACTTACTTTTAATGTCTAAATACAATCTGCTCATCCAGTATGTCTAGTTGGATTGACAGGAATTATTATGTGGAACTTGAGAAATGAATTTTACAAGCAGTGTAATAATTAATGTAATTATTAATCGAACACAATCTAAGGCTCATCAGTATTGTGATTTATTTATTCAATACACAGCAATTAGCACTGAATATGAGAGCTGAGAATAATTAAAATCTCTTAAAAAAATGTGTGTGTACTTATTAGATTATGTACATGCGTTAGAAGTTATATTTCTTTGGCGTAACAAGATAGAAATTTGAAAAACTAAAATGTTGGCTATAGCTAACTTCAGGGTGCCGGTTTTTCGTGACGATGTGCGCGCGCATCGTAAAACTAAAATGTTGAATATAGCACGCACATCGTAAGAATTTACTTACTTTTATTCCTAACGCGCCAAATGAAGTACAACTTTAAAAAAAAAATTATGTTTTGTTTGTTTATATTCCTGCAATTAGGAGGCTTTCATTCATTCAGTTCATCATCTTCGAAGAGATCAGTACATGCGTATTAAGGATGGTTTTCAATATCCATCGAACGGATGAACCTAACTTCTGAGCGGAGCTTGATAATATAGACTTTAAATATTGCGTCTACGATTTAATATTGTTTAAAATCCGATCCGATGAGATGAGATGCTCGGTAGAAATCTGTTTTTAAAGCCCATCCTCTGATAAAATCGGGCAGACATTGAAACAGAAGAAAAAAATTATAGTTCTTTTTAAATAACGTACGTTGTATAAATCCAATAGATATATAAACACATATTGCTTTATACATGTCTTAAAGAGTCATTTAAATATCTAATAACTTCTTCAATATATTATCCTAATACAAATTAGATCCATTTGTTAAAGTTTGGATTTCTTATAGACGCACCTTTATGTTTTTCAATGAAAGAAGATTATATGCCTTCGTTCTTAAAAATATGACAGTTGTTTTCAATTCACATACAATCGTCCAGATGAGGGGACTCCTAAGCAATTTTATAAGATATATCTTTAAGAATTCTTTGAAGGTTGTATTCCTTAGATGACCACGTTCAAACAGAGATTTTGCTTTAATATATTCTTTGCAAATACCTGAAGACGGTGAACCTGTCTAACTTCTGCTGATATGCAAACCAAGAAGGCGTCATCATTCTTTGGGAAATCCGACTTTAAGCTAATTGACTTTAATTATACGTGATTACTCTAATAAAAAACAACGTCACTACAAATAAAAAGCCTTCCTGACCTGGCAAATCCCGCGTTACCAGTTCAACGATCCGTAAAATTATAGTATCATACACTATAACTACTTCGCCTAACTTAAATATAGTTAATATTAGATACATGACACGAACTTTTTGTTTAAAAATATTCATTAATCTACGTAAGTTACAGTGTTATTGTTATGAATGTGGATTCTCCAAATTTCCCCTGCCATGTGTATGTACGCGACGTACGTGGAATGTATAAATACGTTCATTAAAACAAACTGGTCTTCCCCACACCGTTTATATTCGATATCAGTTTTTATTAAGACACTTAGCATAAGAAACGCCCTTCGGTATGCTATTATTTGTGTTTTAAAATACCTGAAATAGCAGTGGGTGTAGTCATGTTTTAAGCAAAATTGTTTTAAACTCAAAGGCTAAATACGTAAGAACGAGCTTGGACCTAGATGCAATAAATACAGCACTAAAAACACTAGATAGTGATACTTGTAACTTGCATTGTATATAAAATACTTTTATCTAGATAACTGACCTATCAGTAGATAGATATGTATAAAAGTATCATTGACCGTCATTGTGTAGTAGATAATTATAATCACAAAGTACAGTAAAAGTAAGATATAATGTGACAGTACGGGGGCAAAATATGTACTTCGACGAAACTTTGTATAAAATGATATGCGCAAAGGGGAAAATGTATATTCAAGGAGGTCTCATTTTCTTTTTCCAATCGACGATTTGGTATGTAAATGTAATACACATAAATATGATTTCATAACATTTGTTAGATTAAGAGTAGACCGGAACGGAATTATAAACGGATTTGTGAATTGACCTTCAGGAATCACGTGGAGCTGGAGTTTTCCAGTGATGCTTCCACGCATATCTTAATCTTCACAAACAACAGCTACATTTAAATATAATACCATTTTAATTAGGATCTAAATAAACGTCGGCACTAAGAAGTTGTTTAGGTATTTAAGTGTTAAGTTTCGTAATTTTAAATAATTAAATTACCTAAAAATTAAATTTTTCTTGGCTTTTATATATATATTGTCTCAAATTTTGTGGCTAGACATTCGGAAGACTCTTAACCTATCGTTATTTATGTCTAATGTCATTTTTATTACTAAGAATATAATTTTAATTAACAACGTGGAAATCCCCAAACATGTACGAAATAACAATAGTACTAAAACTTTTATTTGTTTTTTTTTATATAAGGGACTACATATACACATTTTTTTTAAATACATACATATTATAAACAGAAAACACCCAAAATATTATTTATTAAACAAATATTTGCAGATCACACTAACGTTCCGACCCGGGAATCGAACCCGAGACCTCAAGCACAGCAGTCGGATACACTGCCACTGCGCTACCAAGAGAGTCGATGATGATGATGTGTGTGTGACTTGGGAATAGGGAATATGAATAGAAAGAGTGAAAGCCATGAAATGGCGACTAATACACGACATTACAGGAGGGTATAACAGCACATCAATGTATAAAAATGTCATACAGGTGTAATACCTAACACGGGAGACAAGGACTTCAAATAATTGTTATTCATATTTTATATCAATAAAGATTATTTTATTATATATTGCAATAATCTCAAAATAAAAAAAAAAACAGATGAAATATGAAGTAGGTTCATTGTGTATTAATATAAATTTCATGTAATCTATTGTATTTGAGTATCTGATTTTCAAAAAGAGTGGCCATGAGTTTCTTTGCCAGTGTTTTTCGCATAAGGCTCTACGCATTTTGGAAACTGGAGGTTATGGATCGACACAGACAGACAGTGGATTTAGGTGTTTTCACCTAATTCAACTTGACAATACAGTACATCTGTGGCGTTTGTTTGTCTCGATCTATAATTTTTATCTGTAGCTTCAATTTAACGTTCAGGAATGTCACTTAGTGTCTTAATTGAATAAATGGTTTTGAATTTATTTCATAACATTTGCATTTAAATGACAATCACAAGCAACTAAGTTCCTATAAAAAATACAGCATTTATATTCCAAAATGAAACACAAGCAACCATTGTTTTTTATACCGTTGTTTACTCAAATTAAATATAATACATTATATTACACTTGGAATGTATTGTCAGTGGCACTTTTTATATGAAATAATTGACACGTGGATGAGTTATGACATTTAAATCATTTGGGTAGGTTCGTGCGCAAAAATTCTACTTATATCTACACTATGAATGATGTAGTAGTATACTTGTAACGCCTCTGGTGTAGCGGGTATCCATGGGCAGCGGAAATCGCTAACCATCAGGCTCGTTTGCTAGTAGCTAGTAGGCTCCCATACAACAAACGTAATTTTTTTGCTCAATTTTACTCGATATTGTTACCGGTAACAGGTAGACGCTTCAAATGTATTGATAATAGATGTATTGATACTGCGCGAGTACGACTCGCACTTGCTTTTTATCTTTTTTAACAATGTAAAAATTCACAAGCATTTAGTGAAATCATCTATGCATTTAATCATTCGTTTAGTTAGAGGTTGAATCGTTTAGACATTATAGACAGTCTGATAATTTTTTTCTTGTAAATAAATAGACGGCTTCCTGATCAGTTTCTTGGAGTAAAACTGTATGTGAAAAGAATATATGTATATTTAAAAACAAGTTATTTAGCAATTGAAATAGTGTGTTAACATAGTATTATGGAGTTGTTTACTTTCAAGTAATCTATGTGTTTCAGTTCTTGAGTGGAGACCGCGTCTCGGCAAACATAGTGTGGGACGTCCACAGGCCAGGTGGAGTGATGATCTGCGCAAGACGGCTGGCAGGAGCTGGATGCGAGAAGACGAAAATCGAAGCAAGTGGCGTGAAATTGGAGAGGCCTATGTACAGCAGTGGATTGCGATAGGCTGACGATGATGATGATGATGAAGTTATCTATGTATTTCAGACGTTCTTGGAACAATAGTAGAATGATCAAATTAAAACTTGTCTATTTTATTAAATACAGGAATTGATATATAAACCAATTCTTGAAATAAACCAGCTTCTCAAAACTATCTATCTAATCAAAACTATCAAAAGAAATAAATATGTATGTTTTACGCGATTACCACACGGATTGACTTATTGATCTATGAATCTATATTTTTGGTTAGAGTATTCTGTTCTCTTCTCTTTCATTAACACGTAGTACTTTCTTTCTTTACATTAACATAAGTATCATTAGAAGATAGCTGAAATTAGAAATCATTTTGGATAAGTAAGTCATTCATACATAACGAAATTTTACTTGTATCAGAAAGTAGGAATTATAAACTATTTTTCACAAAGCTAACAGATAAAAGTTACAGCCACTGTCTACAGCCTGTGACGATGAAGATGGAACAAGGCTTTTTTTCCGTTAGAACGCGCCCTCTTTGATTCATAACTAGCACTATCTTCATATCGTTGTTTGATTCATTGAAAGTAGTAACAACTTATATAACAATGACTAATAAACAGATTATAAGGAATTAGTACTTATCTTCTTCGGCAGATGGTGCTATAATAAACTTCAAAATTAAAATGCAATATTTTAAAACAAAATTTTCTCTTAACACGTAATTTTTATTTGATTTCTTATTCAATAATATTCATTAAATGAATACTGAAGCTAGTAAAATATAGGAGAAGAGATTACACGAGACTGATGACTGTATGGCATTGTGGTTTAAGCGGTCACCACGCCGTTTTCTACAGCGCAGTGTTGCGAGTTCAAATGCCACAAGTGACAATTTCACATTAGAAAAGAAAATGATTAATAAATAGTTTAAATAAACAAGGTAGTCACATATTGCTCTCTCGAGTTATTATAATGACGACGGAATCACGCTAGTTTGTTAATCAGGGCTTGCACTAGAATTGTATCCATACTTTGTTACAATAAATAATAATAATTATTATTTTTCTCTTTACCAAAATCATTACTAAATATTATTTACATTTTTAAATATACATAAAAAAACAACTGTGGGTACAGGGACCAAGCAACCGGTGGTTAGTTAGTTATGACGGCTCCAAAGACGAACCTCTTTACAATACGAGCCGTGTCAAGAAGGACTACCNTAACGTTCCGACCCGGGAATAGAACCCGAGACCTCAAGCACAGCAGTCGCATACACTACCACTGCGCTACCAAGAGAGTCGACGATGATGACGTGTGTGTGATTTGAGAATAGGGAATACGAATAGAAAGAGTGAAAGCCATGAAATTGCGACTAATACATTACAGAAGGGTATAACAGCACATCAATGTATAAAAATGTCATGGTCATATAAAACGGAAGAGGGCACTGGGTCCTGTAATACAGATGTAATACCTAACACGGGAGACAAGGACTTCAAATAATTGTTATTCATATTTTATATCAATAAAGATTATTTTATTATTTATTGTAATAATCTCAAAATAAAAAAAAAAACAGATGAAATATGAAGTAGGTTCATTGTGTATTAATATAAATTTCATGTTATCTATTGTATTTGAGTATCTGATTTTTAAAAAGAGTGGCCATGAGTTTCTTTGCCAGTGTTCTTCGCATAAGGCTCTACGCATTTTGGAAACTGGAGGTTATGGATCGACACAGACAGACAGTGGATTTAGGTGTTTTCACCTAATTCAACTTGACAATACAGTACATCTGTGGCGTTTGCTTGTCTCGATCTATAATTTTTATCTGTAGCTTCAATTTAACGTTCAGGAATGTCACTTAGTGTCTTAATTGAATAAATGGTTTTGAATTTATTTCATTACATTTGCATTTAAATGACAATCACAAGCAACTAAGTTCCTATAAAAAATACAGCATTTATATTCCAAAATGAAACGCAAGCAACCGTTGTTTTTTATACCGTTGTTTACTCAAATTAAATATAATACATTATATTACACTTGGAATGTATTGTCAGTGGTACTTTTTATATGAAATAATTGACACGTGGATGAGTTATGACATTTAAATCATTTGGGTAGGTTCGTGCGCAAAAATTCTACTTATATCTACACTATGAATGATGTAGTAGTATACTTGTAACGCCTCTGGTGTAGCGGGTATCCATGGGCAGCGAAAATCGCTAACCATCAGGCTCGTTTGCTAGTAACTGGAAGATCAAATAGAAACAACACTAAACATATTCTGTGTAGAGGACTTCGCAAATATACAATTAATCATAGAGCAACACGGTAGACGGTAGCAAAGTAGGCCCACTTATTACACAGTTTTAACACAAAATGTATTTAAGTGTTACCTGCGGTACAACAACAACCGCTGGTAATGCCGCGGGAAAAAAACTAGTCTAAAAAACTAAAGCCTAAGTTACTCCTTATATCATCAGCAGCCAGTGAAAGTCCCGTCAAAAGCGGTCCAGCCGCTCCAGAGATAAACTGGAACTAATAGACTTGTAGAAAATTGTTAAAAATGTTATTTTGGTTTAAGTACCGTGTATACATACTGTGGCGACTTCCACATACAGCGGCAACATAAACATATGACAACGCCATCTACCGAAGATACACTGAACTACGGAATAATGTAGTGTACGAAGAAGCTACCAATCCTACATCGCGCAATAGAAGTTCTCGCGCCGATTAACATATATACAACTTCCCAACATCAACGGTTGGGCAGTGGCCCGCCAGGCATGATCACCGCGCCTGGTTGGAGGATCCTCCCTTTCAGTTGGAGGAACATGTGACCCTCCACAATACATATGCATTTAGTAAAAAGCGTTTAATTTAGTTTACAAACGGACACTCCAATTTTATATATTTATATAGATTCGGAATCTTTTAATTGTTATGTGTGAGTTCGTAGTTACAGGCGATTGTTTTTGTATTGTGAGTCTGCAGCATATGTTAAGATTTCCTTACGCAAAAATGGCGGACTGTTTTGTATTGGAATAAGACGCAATGTCTATTTCCCTACATTCTGTAACCCGTGTTGTTCTATGCATGAAACGGACACCACAAACTCAGAAAAATTGTTTTGTGTCACACAAAGTGTTGTTCATTATGTAGCGTATCTCGTTCATGCGACGTTAAGAAATGGTCCGTAGTTGCGGCAAAAATGAGGTTCACAGATTGACTCCCTACACTATAGTATGTGTAACGCGCGTAGTCAAAATGGCGGCACAGCATCACATTATATTAGCACAAACTAGAATATGAATATCCCCGCATTACTCTAACCCACATTATTTTATTACATCTGAGAGGTCCAACAACCAAGAGATCAACAGATATTATTAAACATTGTTTATCATAATTATTTTAATAATTATTAACATACAATTATTATTTGATTATACAGCATTGTGTAAAAGATTTATTACGCCGGAAGTAACATTGAATAAAAAGAGTACAGACGTCATTATTAATATTTGTTAGTAGCGTCGGAAGCTGACAAGCGGAAGGCGCTAAGATATTAATATTATTTAATATGAATGAACTATTTACTTGATTATTAAGTTTATAATATAATTTATACGATTCCATCGTTACTTATAACACATGATACACGATGGACAAGCTCATGGTGCACGTATTCCTAGTTGATTTGGAATGACGATACCCTGATTGCGATAGTGTAACACTTTTCATAACAAAAAATAGTAAAATTAGCCCCTAAGTTACTTAAAAAACCTTTTATTATTATTATCTTTTATCTTTTTTATTTAAACATACATTTATTGATGTCGACCGAGCATATAATGCACCATAATGGTAATCGTTACAGGTACCCAAAAAAACTGGGTACAACAGTAACTGTTTGTTTTATTTGATACTTGTTTTTTTTCTTTTATGGGGATGAAACACGAATAACTCATTTTCTTGAGCAGTCAAATTGTCTTTATAGGCATCCATGGCCAAAGGGTAAAACGGGACCCTCTTACTAAGATTCCGCTGTTCGTCTGTGTCTCCATCCGTCTGTTACCAGGCTGTATCTCCTGAACCGTGATAGTTAGACAGTAGAAAATTACAGAGATGATGTATTTCTGTTGCCGCTATAACAACAAATACTTAAAAATATAATAAAAAACAAATTTCAGTGGTCTCCCATACAACAAACGTCATTTTTTTGCTCGATTTTACTCGATATTGTTACGGTAGACGCTTATAATGTATAGATAATAGAACGGAACCCTTACTGCGCGAGTACGACTCGCACTTGTTTTTTATTTTTTTTAACAATGTAAAAATTCACAAGCATTTAGTGAAATCATCTATGCATTTAATCATTCGTTTAGTTAGAGGTTGAATCGTTTAGACATTATAGACAGTCTGACAATTTTTTTCTTGTAAGTAAATAGACGGCTTCCTGATCAGTTTCTTGGAGTAAAACTGTATGTGATAAGAATACATGTATATTTGAAAACAAGTTATTTAGCAATTGAAATAGTGTGTTAACATAGTATTATGGAGTTGTTTACTTTCAAGTAATCTATGCGTTTCAGTTCTTGAGTTGAGACCGCGTCTCGGCAAACATAGTGTGAGACGTCCACAGGCCAGGTGGAGTGTTTATTTGCGCAAGACGGCTGGCAGGAGCTGGATACGAGAAGACGAAAATCGAAGCAAGTGGTGTGAAATTGGAGAGGCCTATGTACAGCAGTGGATTGCGATAGGCTGACGATGATGATGATGATGAACTTATCTATGTATTTCAGACGTTCTTGGAACAATAGTAGAATGATCAAATTAAAACTTGTCTATTTTATTAAATACAGGAATTAATCTATAAATCAATTCTTGAAAGAAACCAGCGAGCAGTTAGTTTCTAAAAACACTTTATCAAGAGGAATAAATATGTATGTTTTATGCCATTACCACACGGATTGACTTGTTGATCAATGAATCTATATTTTTCTGTATTCTCTTTTCTTCTCTTTCAATAACAGGTAGTACTTTCTTTCTTTACACTAACATAAGTATCATTAGAAGGTAGCTGAAATCAGAAATCATTTTGGATGAGTAACTCATTCAATCGTAGTGAAATTTTAGTTGTATCAGAAAGTAGGAATTATAAACTATTTTTCACAAAGCTAACAGACAAACAGACAGTTACGGCCACTGACGATAAAAATGGAACATGGCTTTTTTCCGTTAGAGCGCCATCTTTGATTCATATCTAGTACCATCTTCATATCGTTGTTTGATTCATTCACAAGTAGTAACAACTTATATAACAATGACTAATGAACAGTTTATAAGGAATTAGTACTTATCTTTTTCGGCAGATGGTGCTATAATAAACTTCAAAATGAAAATGCGATCTTTTAAAAAAATATTTTCTCTTTACACATAATTTTGATTGGATTTCTTATTCAATAATATTCATTAAAGTAAATACTGAAGCTAGTAAAATATAGGGAAAGGGACTGATGTCTGGATGGCAGAGTAGTTTAGGCGGCCAGCACGCCGTTTTCTACTGCCCAGTGTTGTGAGTTCAAATGCCACAAGTGACAATTACACATTAGAAAAGAAAAGGATTAATAAATAGTCTAAATGAACAATGTAGTCACATATTGCTCTCTTGAGTTATTATAATGACGGCAGTATATATATAATGGTAATTGCAATGGCAAAATATAATTATAATCTACTGATTCCCGACATACAGCTCGCGCTAGTTTGTTAATCAGGGCTTGCACTTGAATTGTATCCATACTTTGTTACAATAAATAATAATAATTATTATTATTCTCTTTACTAAAATCATTATTAAATATTATTTACATTTTTAAATATACATATAAAAACAACTGCGGGTACAGGGACCAAGAAACCGGTGGTTAGTTAGTTATGACGGCTCCAAAGACGAACCTTTTTACAATACGAGCCGTGTCAAGGACTACCNGGACTACCTTCTGCTTCAAATGCTTGATCCAGCCATCTTCATTAGTATTATAATAAAGCAATCATGCTTCACGTATATTTACAATTGCTTCCTTTATATCCATAAATGAAGCAATCTGAGCACCTGCTAAGCAGTGCACATTATTTAGGTAGATTACTTCATCATGTAACTTAGGAACTAATGACTAACCATTTTACGAAGTAAACGTGCCCGTTTTGTTCATATTGTCAAAAGTTAAACTACGTACTACCTGCCTGCCTGGTCTAGTGGTTTGTGATACTGACTGCTAAGTCAGAAGAGATTCCCAACCAGGACCAATTACTATATATATCATTATTTTTTATGTATAAGCTGCCAAAATGACTCTGCCCTGCCTGATGGAAAGCATGAGCAGAATCCAAGAGTGGTGGTCACCATCCTCAATGCGAAAAAGAACAGTGCAGCATGGTGACCCAAACTATGGCGGCCTGGTGAGATGCTTTTTCACGCCCCGCTTAAAGTAAGATGGGGAGGGGACTGGGAGCGTAAAAGGCATGACAGTTATCGTGGCAGTGTAAAACTGAGACTCGGAATGCTGCATGGCCATACAATGGTAAGGGTATGACGGTGACCGAACCGTCGGACGGAAGGGCTCCCGTACCCTCCCGGAAGTGGTCGCCTGGCTCCACCGTCCGGTCACCAACCGGCACGATGAGCCACTCCGTAGATTATGCGCGACCTGATGGGGCAGCCTCCCAGGGTGGTTAACCGCGGTTGGGCTCCTCTCTATGTCGCGGGCGGCCAGCGACAAAACCGTTTCTACGGGTCTCCCTGGCCGACGGTTCGAACCTCGCCACCCTCTACAAGACTCTACGAGCATTCCACTGCTCACACACTTACCCCGATAACTGTCACCCCCGCATCATGGGCCTCCGGTCTCGCACTCACCAACGAAATACGAATATGTATCTAAAAGTATAAAATCTAATAGATAGATCTAAAAGACTTCTGGAGAAGATAATAACCTGGTTACCATAATACAGGCTTAGCCTACTTTGGGAAGTGACTGTTTTCTGTCTGATGGAAAGCATCAGCAGAATCCAAGAGTGGTCACTATACTCATTTTTAATGCAACAATGCAGGATTCAGACCCACATTACGGCGGGTTATTGAGATTGTTCTGCATCATTGAGCTTCCAATGACGCAGTGTTCTGGTGTCGTACTCACCAACGAAACACGACAGAACGGATGCTCTTATTAGGTTCATCTTCTGTGCGAGGGTAGTACTTTCCTGGTCGAGTCTGCCCGTTCGTGCTGAAATCAGCGCGGCTCTACTACGTCGTGTGTGAAATGTATGAGGATATCATTACAACTGCCAGACCCGTGCAGTTTCATCAATGTCTATCGAAAGGAACTTTTTCCTGTTTTAGCTATAGCCTTTTTTCAGTGACCCTGTTTCGTTAGCGTGTATCATTTCTTCTATAAATGGACTCAAGGAAAATACTTTTTCAATACGAACAAGTAAGCCCTGTGATTAGAAAGTTAAACTAAACACGCGGAAGAGCCACGCTTCGGCATTAATGGGCCGGCTCGACCAGAGTGATACCACGGCCTCCCAGAAAACCGATGTGAAACAGCCCTTTTCCCCTCCCCCATTCCCCTCCCCATCCCCCAACGGCCGGCAACGCACTTGTGACGCTTTTGGAGTTGCGGGTGTCCATGGGCGGCGGTAATCGCTTACCATCAGGCGATACGTATGCTCGTTTGCCCACTATTACATAAAAAAATAAACTCTTAAACTTTATAATATCTTAATTTAGAGACATGTGTATTAGTTCAGAAACATAACGGCCAATTAGTATATATTTGAAATATCTATAATTTTCTTTTGAAATTAGTATATGGTCAATAATATTAGGTGGTAGCCCCAGTTCAAAAATATAATGTAAGAACATAATGATTGAAACCAATTCTATTGAAGCTGCGCCCTTACTCTAGACTCCAAGAAAATTGGAAAAGGTTAGGGAGATGCTAATAATGAAGTCAATATTTAATTCATAGTGTAGGTAGGTCGTCTTCAGCTTTTCTTAATACTATACATTTTGAATCTTTACATTTGATAGTTTTATGTATTTTTTAAGAGTCTCATAGCTATCGTACAAATATTTACCAAAATATGAAATATGTTCAGGCATGACTCAAATTCTACATATTTTAACTTTATTTCAAGATAAGATTCATCTGTCAATTTATTGAAACTTTTGTACTAATTCAGTTAGCATTTCCGTGGAAAAATACATAAAAACACAATGAATACTATAATATATACCGGCTAGCTAGGCTTTAGTTTTGTAGGCTTTTCTTTAAGGTGAAACAACTGTTATTTGTTTTTCTCCATCGGTAGAAGTGTTCGAAGAAAGTTTCAATGATTGTAATCATACAATTTATTATCTTTAATTACAGAAGCCACATAAAACTTTATATAAGTTTAACAACGTGTCGATATAAATTTATTTTAACACTAACTATAAACATGGGTAATAATTACACTCTTTCTTCGGGTCTTGGCACTCCATAAGCAGTTGCATGACTAGTAGCTACACCACCGCGGCCGGTACTGAAGGCATTAGCGATAGCAGTGGGGCCGCCACCGTTAGGGTGCCCACCCGACCTACCACCCCAGCCGAAGAACATCGGGAAGTAAGCTGCGGCTGGCATCTTAGGAGAATAGGCATCATCATCGTCATCATCGTCGATAGGCCTCTTCACTTGCTTTTTCTTGGTTACAGCTTTCTTCGCCTTTGGTACGGGCTCTTCTTCAGGCACCTCTTCAATTTCATGTTCAACTAATTCAGGGACGACCACAGCTTTTGTTGTAGTTGGTGCTACTTCAACGGCTTTTTCTGTAGGTTCTACCAGTTCTGTTGCCTCAGTCGGAATAAAGGCGGGGTTTTCGGGTTGTTGGGCATAGAAGATTTCGTTCTGCTGAGGTGGGACATTGAAGTTTGCTTCTTGGGGGATCTGACGGCGTCTGTCGGGGAGAAAATATTGACTGGACTCTTGACGAGTTGCCTGTTCAGGCTGTTTGTACAGAAATGCAGCCATGCTTGCTCCTCCATTGCCAGGATTGTAGAACGGGTTGTAGTAGCGGCTTAATGCCATACCTCCACGACTGGAATCACCGTACGAATCTGTAAAGACGAAACTTGAAATATTAATTACCAAACCAGTGATACAGTGAAAAGAGACATTATTAAATGTTTATAATATTTAAAATATGTTGATTTACGTATTAATTCCGCATTACATGTCTTTGATTTGCCTAATGTTTCAAACGGAGTTCTCCCACCGTTGTTAGAGACGATAGGGTTTTTCAATATATGATAGCATTAACCCCCGTTAAAAGTATAATCATGGAGCGCCAAAGTTTGAAACTTCTTACATTTTCATCTACTAGGTAAAATTGTTAAAAAAAATTACATTAAATTGAAATAAGAATTTTGAGAATAACAGTCTAATCACAATTAGTAACACTGCATAAAATTCATGTAGTTATAAAGAATACAATTGTCGAAACTAATTAACAATTAAAAAAGAGACCACTTACAAGTATCAACATTTCCGTAAGCTGGATAGTACGGATATCCTCGGATCTCCAAGAGCATGCAGCTCAAAACCACCAATGAATGGGCGAATTTCATATTTATTTGGTATTACTTTGAACACTTAAATCCCTTAAAAACTTTCCAAGGGTGCTGTGCGTTAAGCTGCTAGCTGGTTTGTGTTGTCTACAAGCTGTGTTCGCATTATATAGTCCATTTTGTCTGGTCTCATTGGGATGCAGGACACGGTCGTCGGCTTGCACCCGCACGTTTAGACCGTCATTTTACACTGTTCGGCAGAGTTCTCCAACCGTTATGGGAAACTGGACATCCTAGTGGAGATGTGATCATGCACAACACGTATCAGACTATTAGGTAGGTAAACCGTTGAACTTTGTGTTTTGGTAGTTTTTGCATTTCGTTGGAAGATTTACTCGATGAGTCATTTTTTTTGGCTAATTTGTGAGATGTTATTACTATAAACCAATCGGGTATTAAGATAACTTCAAATAAATTATGTTTGCTTTTAGTTTTAAAATCAGGTTAAATTTCTATCTGTCTAGAATTTACAAATATTTTTAAAAAATCTAATTAGTTTTATATAAATTTTGGTCATAACATATTTTTGTGTTTTTAAAGACCGTTAATACAACTGTGACCCTTAAATGTTTTTATGAGGGTCGGTGATTGGGTCACTTGAGTTAAGTGACAGGTGTCATGTCTTCTTATTTGCTCGCTCTAACCTAAATTCATAAAATCGATCACTCAAAGGTGAATGTGTAAAATCTTTGATGAAAATTAAACACAAATAATCGTCAGTCGTTTTTATTCGTTAATCTGCTGTGTTATGGTGTAAAGAACTATAGAAAATATTAATAGACACCACTGTGTGAATTTGCAAAGATAAAGTGCTATAAATATGGAAAAAATGTCAAACGTTGCGATGTGCGTACGCATTGAATCGTTGCGTGCACTTGCAATGCGCTGCGGGAACCCGATCCTACGTGAAGCGATAAAAGAGTTCATTCATAGAGATTTATAACCATAGTTAGCTCCTTTTAAATATATGTTTAACGATTTCTGGAAATTAAGCAACGTGTGAGTGTAAAGTATGCGTAAAATTGAATTTTTTTTAAAGCTCGTTGTACAGCATCGTCCGTCGTTGTCGAGTTAAGCAGCATTGTATGCAACGATAAAAATTCCACCGTATACAAAATTATATGTACTATTTTAAGGGCCAGTTTCACCACTTGCCGATTAATTCCCTGATAGACCAATATCCACTTATCTAAAAAATAACTATAGATTTCGGTTTCAGAAGTCTTGACAGAGACATATATGTCTGATATACGCATATGTATTTATCAAATGGTCTCATTCAACAGTTAGCTATCTGAACTTTATCGAGAACTGATGAAACGGAGCTCAAATGATTCTGTCATGTTTTGTTATATCACCTACCGGTAGGTTTCCTTTCCTTCCTTTCCTAAATTTACAACTTAAAAAAACTTATAGGGTATTGCGTCAGCATAATCGCAAGATATAAAAAATCAAATTTTTGAATAATGTTACATTAAAAATTGAAATTGTCAAATGAATGGCATTCACAATGCTTTCGATAAAAAACAACGTTTTTGTTTCTTCATTAATTTTGGCTTTCTTTTCATTATTAAGTAATAATTGAATAAGAATTAAAGTTTATAATACTTCTCAAACCAATTATTGACGTTGACACTGATTCAGTTACCTTGAAATTCCAAGTTTCATTGTAATATAATCGGAGACGTCAATCATTTCGCTATAAATAATTTTATGCATTCGCCATACTAACAGGAATTTCGGTCTGCACATGTCCGAAATTTATAATATTAAAATGCTTAGTATTTGTATTTCGTCCACGGAATATATTTGAGTATTACTAGTAGCAAAGCCGGTGATACTATCTTTCACCTTGCCGTCCACTTAGATATCATCTATGTTACTGTCCACATTATATTTTTAAGCTAACTGCTCATAACTGTCAAATTCGTTTCTTCACATACATTCTTAATGTATGTATTTGTAGATTTATGCCGGAAACGTCGTATTCCGCACATTAGTATTGCTAGCGGGACGCTCTGATTCATGCGTTATAACAATCAAACACCTGTACAAAACCATAATATCTACTAATCAGTGTTAAACTTTAATCTTTGGGCAGAAAAATATGACTTTTATTACATCATTTTACATCAAACAAACTTTAATACTCCATTACTGGACCTCTCTTAGTAGGGAGGCCCACTACAACGATAACCAGATAGGTTGATTTTATTTGAAAGTTATCTGAAGCCCAGTTTTCAAGGCTATGGCTCCCTTAGTCTTATGAAACCGGGATGAATAGGCGTTATGATATTCCATATTCTAAATCCATCACCACATGAATCCTGCTCTTTCCCCTGGTATATTTCATCATTTAGACTAAGACTTATTAAATATAGTACTGAGTAGAGTTTTACAGATATAAATCTTCGTCCGTGATTTTATTCATTAATTTATTACTTTATAGACAAATACACGCATTTGCGAACTTAAAATCTAAAGCATTCTTTGCCAGTCGACCGATTGGGCGATGCAAAGAACCAATTTAGTAGGTGCACTTAAGGCTTCCGGATGGCGTAAGAAAGCGGTTCCCGGATTCCTCCCGTCTCAGGCGCAGAGTGGCACACCGTGGTGGTTTAGTGGGTAGTCTGGCTGGTGTCAGTCAGGAGTCCCACACAAAGCGAATCCCCTGTACCCGCAGGGGGGGAGCGAAGTGCGTAAAGGCATTCCACCAAGTAAAAAAAAAAAAAAAAGGTGCACTTAAGGCTAAATAATAGAATGGGGTAATAAAAGAATGTTAAAATTTATTTGTCATTGAGGCAACTGTACAAAATATCATTTACAATCATCAAATACTTTTGCTCTCTGCAAACTGCCTCGTTGGTCTAGTGGTTAGCGTTAGCGACTGCAGATCAAGAGGTCTCGGGTTCGATTCCCGGGTCGGACTGCTGTTGAATTTTTCTTACAAGAAATTCTTAATAGCAGCCCGGAGTATGGAATATGGTGGTGTTTCCCGCCCGTGCCTCGGTCAGCACGTTAAGCCGTCGGTCTCAGTTGTCATGAACATCTATGGCAATCGTTATTGGGAAGTCAGTGCCCTCAAATTCGGTTCACCCTCAGGGTTGCGGAGATTCGATGCCAGTTGCTCTGTGTAAAAATTGTGATATTCAGGTGATATTGGTTGAACTAGTAGCCGACCCCAAATCTTGGGAATAATAAAGGCTAGGAAGAAGAAGTAGAAATACTTTGAATGAATGAGTTAAAACCATCTCGTGAAAAAAAANCTGTGACCACCTACCACTATCACCCATACCTACATCGATATACCTGTTCATACCAGCTGCCATGTAGCTATATAGAAATAAGTAAACAAGCAAACAAAATAAAGGTTATTTTATTAAATTCTTATATTTAAGTAGTCTAATGGAATAGGCTTGCCTAAGAAAAAAAAGAATCAATTCTGCTGCAATTATTGACAGCTAGAGAAAATATCATAGGGGTGTTCATTATTTATTTTTTTAAGGGTGTCTCAATTGATTTTCAGATGGGTGTAAGTCAATCTTCCCCGGCTCTTAGACTATTAAGCATAGTCCACCAATTTGAATTTTTTATTATAGGCTGGCTTATGTTTAATATTTCGATTAGAGGTTCCAGTTTCGAACTTTGTGTACTTTATTATTTTGGTCACGTGCGACGATTTTTAATTTACGACCTCATTGGTACACTTCGATTATAAATGCTTTGTGCGTTTTAAGATTTTTTTTATTATCAACAGTTGCTATAAATTCGTTAGAAACATCTGTAGATAATAGAGCGGAATATAAATTCTTGACGAGGTCGTTGCTGATTTTTTTTTTAATATACAATAATGCTGTTCTTGCATACCTACTCTATAAATTGCCACTTAGACAATAGGTGTACGGAACGAGCTATAAAATGAATATTTCATTAGATACGTTTTGAATAAAAAAAACATGTGTGCATATTAATTGATTTTATGGCTCAAATCTAAAATAATTTGTGCAATTACGTTTGTTGTTTTCAAAATGAGGTTTAGTCTGCATTGAAATTGTATGCAACGTGAATCGGTCAAGTTTGACAGCTCATATGTATTTGTATTGCATTTGCATGCACAAAACAATGAATACTTATTTCATTATTAGTATATTATATTGACCAAAAGCTTACAATTGTTCATCGTGGGTGGTATAGTATTGAAGAATGATTAGGTTTTGGAAAAGTGATGTGAGTTGTTCCCGATTTCCTATTTTCCTTTAAAATTTTGAAAAGAGACTTGTGGAAAGTGGAGATTTTCTGACATGAACTTTATAAAACTTACAAAGGCATATAGATTTTAATACATAATTTTAACATTCTAAAATTACATTTGATTATAGAATTAAATAAAAATATTGGGTAATAATAATTTAAAAAAAAAACAGTAACAATATTTGAGAATAGTCAATCAGTTGCTTAGCTAGTTGTTTAAACATAGTGTGAGCACTCGGACCCCATGAGCCTAGCGTCCTACTCCCTAATCTATTATATTTTGGTACTTACGCCGTTTAAGGCTTTCCGCAGAAGCAGCGTCGGCATAACCAGCTGTACGTGGAAGGTATAATGGCGTGAGGGTGTCGAAGCAAGAAGCGTCCTACACCAAAAGGCTTACCCATCTTCCAAGTAACGCACATACGATCTGGTCTCTTGCCATCGTCCCGTATTAGACCATTTGATTCGACAAAGTAAAATAAATTCTATATAATAGAAGTATATTAATATGTTGTAAGTATAAACCTAGCAATTAAGCTTAAATAACTATATTATACCTCTTGTCACCTAAATCCTTTTGAAATATTAATAAACGAACAACCTGACATTTCAATCAGGTAATTTGGAAATGGCATCTTCAAATGGCAGACATAGCATTGTTTTCGACTCTTAAATACAGCTTGCATCCGTTCCAAGGGTCTTTTATATATATGCTCGTCGGCTACCAGTCCTTTCAATCGGCATTACATCAGTATATTCTGGATTGGTAGTTTAAGTGGACTCCTTATAAGTTTAATTTCTTCATTTATACATAGTGTGATATATTTCTTCTGGTTTTTTTGGCAGGTTAGTCATTGGTTATTGTGTGTTTGGAATTATTTTTTTATTACTCTATGTACTGGTTAGCGTATCCGGTGACGGATTAAGAATATAGAGTGCGACCACGCCTATTTATCCCGTATGTGCCCGCAGAGCCTGTGAAAAAAGTAAATCATGTAGGACAACAAACCTGTAAATACTGCCTCGGTGGCGCAGTAATTAGGTCTCGGGTTCGTTTCTCGGGTCGGACCAAATTTTTTATAATCTGCAAATGTTTATTTCGGAATTTGGTTTCTAAGTATAATATGTATATATTAACAACGAAAAAGTATGTATGTATTTATATCAGTTGTCTAGTACTTTGGGACTAGATAGTGTTGTGTGTAAGATGTCCGAAAGTTCGACTTCATTCATTTTTTTATCATGTTCGAACCTAACTAATGCTACATTACTACATCCTTCATGTCAGACCTGCTTCTTTTTTACCAGACAAAGCCAAAAGAAAGAAAAATAGTTTTGGTGGTCTATTTATGTGTGTATGATAAAAATAGGGCATTACATACTCAAACTGATTTATAGAATGAGGTGTCAATAGATTGAAAAAAAAACAAACAAAAAAGCGTACACTACCGCTGCGCCATGCCGAGGCATTCAAATATATTATATTGATGTTTTTTATGTCAGATGTTTATTATAAGCGTGTGCATGTATAAATTAATAAACAAATAATAAGAAAAAAAAAATGAAGCAAACGACATTATTCTTATATCTATTCCAGTTTATTGTACATAAAAGTTAATACTACAGTTAAAATCCGCATTGCTCTTCAACCTAAATAGCTTCGATAGTCAGGTCACCATTACCTGGAACAGAGAGTACTAAACATCTAATTAAACATACATTCGCCATAGAAACAAATCATTGAGAGCGTGTACCTAAGTGATGGTTGACTTCTAAGAACTCGGGCCAAACTACTCACAGCCCATATCAAACACGTGATAACGGCGGGGCCCTCTCTGTTCTCTTGATTGTATTCAAATATTCTATTAGACTGACGAATTTATACACGGTGTGACATATTTCTTATGAAGTTTTTGGTGGATTAGCCATTGGTTATAGTGTGTTTGAAATTATTTCTTTATATAGTGGTACTTCATATTTTTAATCCGTCACTGGATACGCATCCGGTGACGGAATAAAAAATATGAAGTACCACCACGCGTATTTATCCCGTGTGTGTCATCAGAGCTGATGAAAGGAGTAAACTATGAAGGACCACAGCACTACAAAGACAGCCTCAGTGGCGCTATGTTAGGTCTCGGGATTGATTCCAGGGTCGGACCAAATGTTTGTATGATCTACAATTTGTTTCGGAGTTTGGGTGTTTTCTTTGTAAAATATATATAAAAAAACAAGAAATTGTCTAGTACTCATAACATAAGCCCTACTTAGCTTACGAGTAGATGGCATATGCGTAAAAATAAAAAAAAAGTGTGTGTGTACTCATGTACACGCATTAGAAGTTATACTTTGGCGTACACAGATAAAAAAATTAAAAATGAATTGTTGACTACTGTGTGCGCGCATCGTAAAAGTTTACTCTCATCATTTTCCCAAACGCGCCAAGCTTTCTTTCTCTTTTGAAGTATGACTTCAAAAGAGAAGAAAACTGTATCTAAAAATGGATTATAAGAGGCTGTTGATATTATATTCTTTGTGTGCAGGACGGCGGCGGTAACACTGATAACGGATGAGGGACATTGCTAGTGATAACTACTTGTGTATATAATTTATTGTTATTTTCATTTTTTCTGTATTAGATAATAAGTTTAGGATAAAGAAAAAATGTATACTTTAATAGTCTTAAATGTAGATTAACGGGCGAAATCGCTAAAAATTGTCACGCGGCTCTCGTTGCAGTAAAGTTTCGAGGTAGCTAAGCATTAGCCACTTGAATCTCATTGGCCAAAATGTAAGCGTTGTGATTGGTTGGCCAATACGAGGGCCTACATTAATTTAGAAAAAAACAGTATAAAAGGAGGGCCACCAAATATGTTTTCGCGCATCGCAGGTCACCTCTTCGGAGGGACGACCGGCGGTTCGAGCCTCGAGGCCGGCTAAACCCAACGACCGGCTCATAAGAAGTGAGCCGCGAAGACAACCACTTTAAGGAGCCCAGCGCTCCCAAAAGTTTCCTCGCCCCCCCACAGGGCGGGAAGAAAGCTGACTTGACCTTGGTCCTATACAGTTCTAACAATACAGCACAGTTCAGAAAAAGCAGTTCAGTACTACATAGTCCAACAAGAAGAAACTGCAAGCAGTCTCTGGTAAAAATATGCCGCAGAATATATCAAGTCATACAGTCCACAATTTTGTACTTTCTAAAGGTTAAATATATTGTATCTACTAAACCCAAAAACAGTTTTCCTCACCAATCCCAGCACTCAAATGTGCCCCGTACACTTTGCCTATATAATTCCCAAGAATATTTGGGGTCGGCGACTAGTTGAACTGGTTTTACCAGAATATCATTTTTTCCACAGAAACGAAAGTTGTAAGTATATTTGAGGGCACTGACTTCACAATAACGTTTGCCGTTTAACGTTTTTTTAAATAGATATTCATGACAGCCGGTACCGACGGAAATACAAAGATCTTCCATGCTCCCGGTTGCTATTAAAAATTTCTTGTAAAAACAATCCAATAGCATTCCGACCCTATAATCAAACCCGAGACCTCTTGTTCTTCAGTCGCTTTGGCTAACCGGTAGACAATCGAGGTAGTTTACTAAAGGCTGTTGATAATGAATTTTTTTGGGACTTATCCCTTTCACACGTTCTCTGCTGTAATGCCTGTACATCAGGATCAACACCAAAGACTTACTTACTCACCAAGTAATTACGGAAATTCCTAGAATTGGAAAACTGTCTTGGACCCCGTAACTTAATTTGTTACGAAGAAAATGTAGCACTGGAAATATAACAAACTCATTTATTTTCTTAGAAGACAAAAGTAATGCAAAATAGGCATTAGGGAATATGCCATTGCATGAATATTTAAAATTGAAGAATTACAGACCCAATAATTTTAAAGGTTTTAAGTGAGCTATATTTGATTCCTTTAATGAATAGTGAATGTGGAGGACAGGGTTTTGTATCCCCCCAATAAAAAGGGAGGATCCTCCGACCAGGCGAGGTGATCATGCCTTGCGGGCCCTCTGCCCAACGGTTAATGTTTGGATGTTGAGTATATGTTAATCGACGCGGGAATTTCTGTTGCACGATGCAGGATTGGTAGTTTCTTCGTGTAGTACATTACCCCGTAGTTCACTATGATATCTGCGGTATATGGCGCTGTAGTATATTTCTGTTGCGATGTATGTGGAAGTCGCCACAGTGCAGAACCGCTATAATGTCAGAAATTCGACCAAGATGGCCCATAACATACCTCCTAACTGCCATATAATAATTATTCCCAGAGTATATTCAGAATCATGTATAATCAACTATATCAAATATATAAACTTAAATTTTATAATAAAAAAACAGTTTTCAAATCCTCATGTCAAATATGATACACCATGTATAAATCCTACAGGTTCGCCGTAGATTATTCGTAGCGCGTGCGCAGGTGATGCCAGCGCGCGCCACGCTTCCCGAATACTGTTAGTACTTACATGTTTTAGCATGTTTTTCGTTTCTATAGCGAATTTAATTATACGTTATCTAATTTGCTATTACCATTCTGAACGAAGAAATCTACAATTGTCATAGCAGTACCGTATTTTGTTTGATTTCGGAGAAACAGTGATTATATTCAAAGGCTGATGTCATTTTACGACACCAATTAATACCAAGATAAAATCTTCAGATCGTTGCACTTTTTGACTGTATAAGTTTAAATTTAGAATTAGCACGCTTAAACTGTTTTTTAAGTACTATAATACTGAAATATATTCATTACTTTTTTTACTGCCTCAATGGCGCAGTGGTAGCGTTTGCGACTGCTGTGGTTCGATCTGCAAATATTTGTTTTGGAGTTTGAGTATTTTCTATGTATAATATGAATGTATTCACATATGTATTTATGTATATATATATGTTTACATTAGTTGTCTAGTACCTATATGACAAGCTCTGTTTAGCTTGGGACTAGATGGCGTTGTGTATTTAGATGTCCGAAATATTTATTTATTTAAAACTTTTTTAACGTTCGCGCCTACATTTCTAAAGAAATAGGCAGTTGTTTTCACTTGTTTTATTANTTTAATTGCAAGGTGTACCTAAGATCTTTCAAATGGATATAAGAACAGTGGGAGTAATTCTCACGGAAAAGAACTATGTTTAGACTAGAAGAAAAGATATAGAAAGTAAGGATTTTTAGAAAACTCGTGCTATTTAACGAAATATTGTTAATCCTATATTTTTTGTACATCTTTATCGCCCCACTCAGTAGCATGTCATATATCACCACGAGATATGCTTTATCCACTGTTTTATGTTTAAAATTCAAACAAGCGGAATGCGTTGCCCAGTCCAGTTTAGTTAGCAATGCAATGTTTAGGTTTGTCTAGTAATATAATTCTTAAGTTAATGTAACGCTTGTGCGATGATTGCAGTAAACATTACGTGAACGGACAATTGTCAATTGGAGACAACTTTATAGCAAAAACTTGGCTGGATCGCGGACTTAATGTGGTCTATTCCCGATTCTTGCCAAAAAGTATATATCTAACATGGCTTTGTCATATACTCAACATGAAGGTTCTTTGTTCTTGTATATTATTTACAATAAATTATAAAACAAAATTACGCATTTCTTTTTTTTCTGACCTGAATCTTTTTTGTCCGTGGCATGAAGTTTGAGCTATCACTCACTTCATCGTGAGATTTTGGTTGGACTGTTTTGGTTATCTCGACGACAAGATATAGTCATTTTGGCATTGAAATTTATTGCTAAATTAGCGTCTTTCGAGTTAATTGTCGAATATAGTTAGCGCAACTTAGGCCGCATGACGTGTTCGCTTGTTAGGCCTATTGTCTGGGAGAGATCGCCGTGAGCGATAAGATCGCCAATTGTTGTATGTATCTATTTTGTGACTCATTTTATATATTGTCTTTTAATATATACGCAATGAAGATAAATAAATAAATCATTATGGTATATTATCAACATCTTCATCTCAGCCGAAAGCCGTCGACTTGTCGACGGCTTTCGGCATAGACCTAAATCATATCATTTTCGGTATATAGACCCATGAAATGATGGTCCGATTAACTAGGTAAAGATATTACTCCAGCAAAAACAAAACAATCAATATTTATTTATCAAAGTTCTACCGTCAGACCCGTATATTTATGATGTAGTGTGTGTCAATTGCCATTATTACTACGAGACAGGATATAGTCAACCAACGTTTTATTTTAAATCTCCTCTAGGGCCAACCTTCATCCATGGTGCCGTGACTTATTTAACAATCGTTTACCACAATGAACGGTGTACGTAATATATGCTGTCTATGATATAATTTGCCGGATTTGACTTAACATTCTGTCCTCGCAGCTTCAACAAATGCTCTAGTTTGGTTAGCCGTGACCATTAAATGTCTAAATAAATGGTTCATTTGTACTAATAACATATATAATAAAATAAAGAGTCGATTACTATTTTAACATGAATGTTTTATGTGAATAGAGTGGATACTAAAATAAATTTTAGATTTATAAAAAAACAGAGTGGAATATTGGGCTGTCAGGGTGTAAATTGGTTGTGTAAGTAGGTTAACCAGACTGCCGTAGTATCATACTTAATTTAATCTTTAATTTGTCATGTAAATCAAGTCTTTCAATTATTCGATTAATTATTAACGAAATTAGTTTTGATTAACTTTTATTAATTCCTTGATAATTTATTGATATTTTAATTCAAAATAAACTACCAAATTCATTTGATTTTAATCATCAATCTACCTGCCACAGTTTTTTAGATATAATTATCGGGTTTAATCTATAATAGTTTTTTTCTGTAGTAGTATATTACTTCAAAGTAATTAATAACGGAACCGGGTACAATGCAAATCACTTTTGATTTAATTTTTACTTCATAAATAAAATCAAAAATACTTCTAATTAATGGATTAATTTCAAATCGATTCATTGATTTCCGGTGGTCTTTAATTAAAATGAAATAGATACCTGATTTATTAATATTGTTCTTCAGGTATTTCAGTGCATACTTTAAATTATGTATTATTCATCTACTTTTCTTTTTATTGGATGGTAAGATTGCGATCTTTTCAAGATGTTACACATTTTTTTATCTTTTCTATTTTCTGTGTAGTGTAAAGTTTTTTAAATAACTTTCAATCATTAACGGTTATAGAGCTACACTGATTTATTTAGTAGAGCACTTACGGGCAGCTTCGACCGAGGCGGTACTACCCTCGCACAGAAGGTCAACCTAAAATCACAGTATTCCTGCTATCGTCTTTCGTTGGTGAGTGCGAGACCGGAGGCCCAATGATGCAGAAGCATCACTAGGCCGCCATGTTGCATTTTTGCATTGCTTGCATTCGCTATACGTATGACCGCTACTCTTAGAGTCATAGGCAGGCCCATACATAAATAAAACCTCTATAGCCTTTATCTGTATGTTCCTTTGTTGTTTTGTAACGTTAAGTTTTTCTAGAAAGAACTATTTATTCGTTTTTTCAACTTTTAAAAGGAATGACTATTTATTTACTATATACCTATTAAAAACATAAGGTGCCATCTATCGGGCATAAGTTGAACTACTTAGGTTGTGATTTTATTGTAACAACGCTCTCTAGCTTTATGCCAGCGTCGACTTTCGCCCATGAGAGAATACTCATAGTTATACTTTTTTTTAAATACATAAATGTTATACATAAAAAAACACCAAAACGATATTATCAGATTATACAACATTTGCTTATGATCCTGGTTTTGAACCTGAGACCTAAAGCACGGTAGTCGCATACACTACCACTGCGCCCCCGAGGCCGGGATTGTACATCAGAAATTGTAAAATAACATTTTTTAAGAGTTCAAAAGTTCAATATTCCTAACTGGCGGACCCGGCGAACTTCGTACAGACATTTTTTCGTAATCGTTGTCTAAACTTCCGAAAAGCTTGTTTTACTATTTATGTCCGCCTCTGTTATATATGAGTAATACAGTCGTGGACTTAAAAAAATACACTTCCGGTTTTCTTATGATTTTCAAGAATACAAACCTTGTTCTGACAATAACAAAGACATGACATAAAAAAAGATTCATAAAATTTGGTGCAGGCGATCGGTAGTTATGCGTGTAATCAGTCATGTTATGTATATTCAGTGATTATATTTTGTTTATATATTTTAAAAGATTTCGTTTGCTATATTTGTTCAAAAAATTTATTATTGTCTAAAACTATCAAGTAGTCGAATGATGAACACTTTAAATGACTCTTCTTTTGATATACTTTCTATATTATATATATATATATAAGCGCGTAGCTCAATAAACTAGTTTCTCATTTAATTTGCACATTGTTTTAAAAATACTTTCTATTATACTAGCTTATTATACACTTCTCCTTTGTGAAATTTCCTAGAAATTGAATACAGAGATTTCTCTTTGCTTTTTAATGGGATAAATAAGTGGAAGATTAGGCGTTATACAAAGAGGGTGCCTCAAATACGCCACTTGAGAATATTGAGGTCAAATTTTTCAAATTCAAATTCAGAATCATTTATTCAATTAAGACACTAAGTGACATTTATGAACGTTAAATTGAAGTTACAGATAAAAATCATAGATCGACACAAACACACGCCAGATGTACTTGTCATCAATAGGAGTCGTTTTCTTTTTTGTTTTGCCACTTCTAATAATATCATTACTAACGCGGATTGATAATGGTTAGTGGACCACATCCTTTAAAAAAAATCCCATATATTTTCAAACATATAGGGTGCGATGTTTACTTTTTAACTAGGTTTAAATCCTATTTTAAGGCCCGACTAATCCTTTTTAAAAAACCGTTAAAAGTTAAAATCAATCTCTACAGATCGTTTTTTTGAAGATAAATATTTTTATACAAATATTAAAATAATAAAAATATAATAAATAACACAAAACCGGTTGTATTAAATGTAAATTGATTATAAAGCGCCATTAACATGCAAATCCAATGCTTAACAGATATACCTATGTTTGATAGACATATATCAAGTTGTTTGCATTATACATCCCCAATCTGTATGATAAACAAACGGTTAAAAACGTAATATATATTCTAGAATTGTACTCATATGCATAGCTAAAATTAGATAAGGTTGTTCGTAATTTTCTCGAATAGTGTGTTTATGTCTGATTGATTGCCTCTGTGGCCCTTGGTGGTGGTTTGTATGATCTGTTATTATACGTTTCGTAGTTTGGGTGTTTCCTTTGTATATTTTTTATGTATTTAAAAAAATGTATATAAGTATTCTATGAGTCTATCTAGCTTCTAGCTTTCATAGTTTGACACACTTAACTCAAAGCTAGATGTAAATTAAATTATAGTACCTTGCCCGATCCTATCGCGTCTCGGCCAACGTAGTGTAGGATGTTGACAGGTTAGTTGGAGTGATGAATTGGGTCTTGCGCATATGAATAAAAAAACTAAAGCAAAATACAATTTTGTACTAGTAAATTTGTAAGGGAAACAGCTACTAACGCAAGGAAACAGCAAACTAGTTTCAAAAGACATTGGACGTCTGCATATAACGTCAATACGTATGACATAAAGAGCTTACCCGGTATCGCGGGTGACTTTACAAACATATAAAACGAACGCATAGAACAACCAGACTCAGAATAACTATATGTGGATGAGTGATTTTGAAACCAAAACACTTAGTGTAGCAGCAATCTCTTCAACCACCAGACTAGGTATATAATAATTGTATACCTATATAAAATAGTGATTTCATGCTGTTAACGATTCAGTGAATATAAAAAAAAATATAAGATTTTTGCCTTGGATGCTTTGGAAAATTTAAAATACAATTAATCCATTAAGGCCACTTGTAACATAATTAAGCGAGAAATAATTTAACAATTCAACCACTTTGCAGAGTTCTCACCACAATAATACAATGGCATGATTTCTACTTTCAGCGCCTTTGTCAGCGGCAAGGTTTCTCAGGAAAAAAACGGCTCTGAAGTTCTTAAATCTTATTTATTCTACATTAATTTCATAACAACATGTTTCCTCTGAAATTTCATAACTCTGTTTAATTTGATGGTTAAGATTTAGGTTTTCTATGGATCCATGACATTTTTAAAACTAAAGTACTAAAGTACTATTAATGATATGTGATATATAGGGATGATGAAGATGATATTGATGATATAATACTAATTAATAACAGATTTCTTTTATCGATTAGTGATATTGTCTTGCTTCAACTCTAGCGCCGTCTTGTAAACTGGTCTGAGTGTTAGTCCGGTATTGGCGATTAAATTTGCTTGGAGAACGAACTTGAAGCACGGACTCCACCGTCACCTCTTCTATATACGGCCTTCCTTCTGCATCTGGAATGTAAAATACCATTAAAAATTAATCCATTTGTCTATTAATATGTAAACGAACTTGAAATAAATACTGTCTATACTAGGTATAGTGCCCTATTAAACTTCTAACTCTAAAAGTCTTTAAATTTCTTCTCTTAGAGTTCTGGCCAATAACCTTTAGAGGACAATGATATATACGACTACCCATTTCAAAATCCAACTAGGAAACGATTTTCAGATAGTTACTAGTATCGGAAATTGTTGACTACATAATGGTATATATAGGCTTTGGTTCTATAAAAACCTCGCTAGGAAGTTATATAATGAGAGATTGTAGTATGTGAGAATATAAGATTGAATATACAATGAATTTATCTTTCAAGATTTTTAGTTTGGTCTGTTAGAGGCCGTCACAAATCTCATGGTTGAGTTTGACATATTGTTTAAAACAATTTCTATAAATATTTTCTGTTTTGTGTTTCTAAATATGAAAGTAACGAACTCTCATACAGTCAATCATTCCTTATTTTAACCCCTGGTAGGTGAAATTGCCAAAAAAACGTCACTCACTATAGGCTCTCTACATAAAAATTTTGCTTTAGTGGTTTGGGGTCCACGTTTATTAATTAAGTAACTTTATGTGTATAGGTAACAAAAATGAAGTATGTTCACAAGTAGTTTTACAGATTATCAGGCAGGTGTGTTTATAAACCAGTATACAGGCAAATAAGGTGCGGTTGGATGTTAGGCGTTTTAACACTAGTCATGTAAGCTAGCAATCTCTGATGGACGATTTTAGCGTTGCGAAAACACAAAAAGATAGGACATCTTTCGCTGTTTGTTATATAATAATAATAACATTCAATACGCCTGCTTCAAAAAGTAGTTTTATTAAAAACCTGTAGACTTACTCGGAAATTCCCACCCACATCATTACACTAGGCTACGGTCCGTGAAATCAGAAAATTTTACCCCGTTCAGGGAGTATAACCAAAATTAAACTAAAAATGATAAACTCAATGATCATATACACGGCTGACAGTTCCCAAGGTAGGCAGAACCTGTTCGATAACCAGACATATTTATAATTTAAAATGCATACATAACATATCATAGGTAAATAACACCCAGACACAGAAAAAACGGCCGCGCTCATCACACACACAATCATGTATCCTGGGTGTGTATGGAACCCATTCTTTCTAAATAATTATGAATCCAATTATTAGTTATTCATGGTCTCCTGAATTAGCAAAGTTATTGGTGCTAATGTCAAGAAGCGCGCGAAAGCAACCCAATAATTTGCCGACCATAAAGTAATTAAAACGACTTTCATCTTTTTATTACAGTATAAAAATTTGTGGGCGTTGACAGGATTTATGATATCCATATTGGTGATTGATCATTAATTAGTAAGCGTTATTGCATATCTAAACTACTTTTTGAAATTGCTATTAGTCAATATAAAAGTAATTACGAGACCGTTATTTAAATAAATTTTTAGTACCCACTTCAGACACGGTTATTACGATCAACGCAAGTAGGTATATTATAGATATATTAAAATAGACTAGAAAAGTAAACCTGGTTAGACACATGCCTTATGATATATATTTGTTCGACTTTTGTTAAACATACACAAAATGGTTATCTTTTTGGTACCTAATAGAACAGTTTGGGCTCTCTCAATATATCATCATTAAATGCCTTTGTTAAATATAAAATTTGTAATACTCTATTTAGGAACGCAAAAAATTAAAATGTTATTAGCAAAAGTGATGTGACTTTTGAGTTGCAAATGCGCAAGGTTAGCGTAAATAAATCACTTTTCATTGGATGACCCATCTGCTTTTCAAGGATCCGAAATTTTAAAAATATTTTATCGCGAATAAGTCCCGCTGTATAACAAATCCTTCTTTTTTTTCTATCTTAAATTCCATATTCTGTGTGTTATTTGTCTATGGTCTAAACACGTTACTCCAAACTGTAGCTAATTGCTGTTGATGGATGTGCCTGGTGTTTATCGCAGACTATATTTAGCGGGTTGTAAAGTAAGATATATTAATTGAGTTCCTATATATTGAGGTCTATATTGATCGTATTAATTAATAGTTTTTTACAACAGGTTTCATTCTGTGTATCAACTGCTGAACTCTTCATGGAAATGAGTTTTTGGCCTACCATAACACGCTGACCATTTGTGACCGGGTTTGTGTCAATTTTGCCTTATATTTAGGGTTATCCTGCATACTTTGCATTCTTATCTGGCCTTTATAACTCCCACGAGATTCCTAGAGGCAGTGACACACCCTATTCTTATGTTATTTGTACTCTCGATTGTCGGCACTTGATGGATATTGTTGCAATACATTGGAGAATCAAACTCCCTTGTACTGATTCTACTATTTTTACCAGACTGCGAAAGAAGGAGAGCTATGTTTTCGAGTGTATGTATGTATGTATAGATAGATAGAGAGATAGAAAACTCTTTATTTGNCAATTTATAGCACCAGTAACATTAATATAAAATATATCTAAATCAAACACGAGTCTAATTTTATTAATTTTTAAGTTCCGTTTAAAAGAAACAGAGTAAGTTCTATAATGACAGGCCTTATTTTTTCATGGTAATCAAGATGAGACTCATGGTCACAAAGAAATCAATAGCAACTTATAAATTAATAGCAATTTAATTTTTATGTGTAATTTAGTGGTTAACAGATGAGTACAATTATTAATTTCACCTTGCGTGTTTGCATGCGGCTGCCACGTTATATGAACCAGAAAATGTAAGCAATGTTGGTGTTGCATGTTGTACGTGCAATACGCAAATATGATCTGTAAATATTTGTTTCGGAGTTTGAGTGTTTTAAATGTATAATATGTAAATTTACAAAAAAAAATATATATTATACGTATTTTTATCAGTTGTCTAGTATAGTATAGTAGTATAACACAAGCTCTGCTTAGCTTGGGATTAGATCGCGTCGTGTGTTAGATGTTCGGAATATTCATATTTATTTATTTAAATTTAATACATACTTTCCATTAGCGTTTAGTTCGTTTGGTAATCACGTAGGTGAAATTTAAAAAAATCATTAATAACTTTAGATATACCATTTATACACATCTGCTTATATGGAACAAAGGTGTGTACATAAGTAAATACAAGTAAATAGTTCATACAAAAAACTGAACTTTATTCTTTAAGGATAAAGATCAACATACACTAGTAATATACCTATAGGTTTTATATATTTACATATATTTACGTTGTGGAGGAACGGGTGTCATGCTCCTCCAACACAAAGGGAGAATCCTCCGACCAGGCGATGTGATCATGCCTGGCGGGCTACTGCCTAACGATTGATGTTGGGTAGTTGTATATATGTTAATCGGCGCGAGAAGTTCTATTGCGCGATTCAGGATTGGTAGTTTTTTAGTTTTCTTTGTTACTCTGTAGTTCGGTGTTTCTTCGGTAGATGGCGTTGTCATATTTTTTGTTGCCGTTGTATATGGAAATCGCCACAACGCTTTTTAGCTTTGTAGTTCAAGTTTAGAGATTAGTCCGCTATTTAGTTATTATTGATCGTAATTAAGGTTGACGCACGGGCATAGTAGTCTCTGGGAGGGTTCCGGATGGCGTAAGAAAACGGTTCCCAGATCCCTCCCTTCTCAGGCGCAGAGTGGCACACCGTGTGGTTTTAGTCGGTTCGATTCCAACACACCGCCCCGCTGCAAACCTCGGTGGACTGATGGCCCGTGGGGGTTTCCACAAGTAATTAAAGAAATGAACGTAACACAGTATTTACTTTCGGGAGGGTTTAAATATTAAAAAGACTATATATAAGCAAAAAAATATTTTGCTTTTTTTTAACCATAATATTATTATGAAAAAATTAGAGGACACACATTTAGAGTATCAAATAATGCCATTTAAAAGTGTTGCTAGTTCAAAACTTTTTTTTGGAAGGACGCCAGGTTGTATATCTGTTAGTCAGCCAAACTCTGACAAGTCTCGAAAGATAAAATTGTGACTGCACTAAAGAGAAGAAGGTAAAAGAAACGTATAGAACAAAAAAGTGTTCTCGTACAAAGTCCATCTTTGATTATAGGTTAATGACTTGTCTGTAAGGCCATTGTTATTTATTAATATGGTTGTAACTAAAACCTGTTTAAAAGAAGTTGCTAAGATTTATAGATCGTTAAATAAAAGTTTATTTTATTGCTGTTTTATGATTCAAGAAACAATAATTGTTTTTTTTTTATGAAATAAGGGGCAAACGAGCAAACGTATCGCCGAATGGTAAGCAATTACTGCGGCCCATAGACACCCGAGATCTCAGAAGTGCTTTGCCAGACTTTTGGGGATGGAGGAAGGGATAGAGGGGAGGGGTTGGAGAGTATGAGCTTCCGGTAAATCTTGTACGTACTTAAAGTAGGTATAATTTTACACCTTGGTCATCAATTTTATCATTTAATTAGCTTTGGTCCGTGGTGCTAACCGCAGTTATGCCTTTACAACAACAACTGCGAGTAACGGTGCGGGACGAAGGAGTTTAAGAAGGTAGCCTAAGTTACTCCTTATATCATCTAGCCTGCCAGTGAAAATCTCGTTAAATCCATCCAGCCGTGTCAGGGATTAGTCGTAACAGAAAGACAAAAGTTTTAAAAATTGATGTTTTTTGTGGAAGTTATTATATACTCTCATATTAGTAAAAAATTATTAGTATAAAGTTACAAACAGACACTTTAATTCTTGTTATTTGTATAGAAATACAACAGTCACATACTTTAGCTATGTCACGAATTGTTCGAACTAGTTGCCGCTCATGATATTCCTACCAATCCTTTACTCCTTATCTGCCTGTTCCTTTCTATAATGGTAAAGCACAGTCGTAGTATATAAAATGTAAAAACATACTTAGAATATAGACAAGATTTCAGAAATATAGACTTAAAAGTGTATTTAAATAGTACTTGATAGACCGATATATTTAATTTATATTTTTTTTAAATAAATTTAATCTTCATCAATTTATCGCCCCCGTAACTCTACATACCAAACATCATTAAAATCGTTGGAGCCGTTGCCTGGATTCAGATTATATATACGAGAAATGCTCATTTAAAGGTATTATATTTGATATAATATTTTTTAAAAGAACTAGAGAGATACGATACTTTTTATTCTAGTGTAACAAATACAGAGTTAGATGAAAGTAGAGTGAATAGAGCGACAAGTCGACGGACTTTTAATTTTGCCTGCATCATATAAATGTCTGCATTGTACGATAGGATTTTGCGATTACACGCGGGGTCAACGATCTTTTTATGGAACTGTAATCTAGATCAGAAACTATTTATTTTTATTTAAGTCTGCTCTTGAGTTCTGGTTTCAAGTGAAATGACATTTATGCACAAACTTTTATAGTTTCTGAAGTTGGTCTGTAGGTCTAGTTGATTGTTCGCGACTGAGGAGGTAATTTGAAACCTGGATCTGGTGTATTTTACACCACGTACTGGCAAATTAACATTATTAAATCTCTACTAATGTTATAAACGAAAGATTTGTTTTTTTGTTTGGTGGAATTCACTGATCTCAGGTTCGAAAAAACAACTATCATCGTTTTAAATGATTGTCAAATAAAGGGAACGAAGTATCTACCTACACACTTTTGCCTTGACATTTTGGTCTCTACTAACGGTTCTATGAACAATGAAAGAGTAGGTGAACACCATTGACCTCTGATAATATCGAATACTGTTGACATCAATTAAGATTACTAACGTTAGTTGCTTCTTTTTAAAGTGCTAACCGTTTAGATTAGTTTATAAGGCATCAAACCTACACTTTCTAAAACCCCAAAATTTAATAATGATTTTATTATTACAGATATAACCCAAAACGGTGAGTCTATAGCTGTTAGAAAGTTTCGTGGATATTAAAGAAATCGATTTAAATACGTAAGGTTAAAATCCTAACGGGACATTATTCTCTACATGTAAGGGACGTTTACGAAACATGTTCGTCGTATGTACACGTAATATAAGTATATGAATGTATAAAGTAATCGTATAATTGATACAAGCCTTGTTGCAAATTAAGAAGTATAGGAATATTTGCTTTTGGTCCAGAGTTTATATCAACGTCAATATTAGCATTGACATTTGGTTGAGCCAAAGAACATTGACTGTTGATCCGGATGGCGTAAGAAAGCGCAAGTCTCAGGCGCAGAGTGGCACACCGTGTGGTTTTAGTCGGTTCGATTCCGACACACCGCCCCGCCATAAAACCCGGTGGGCTGAAGGCCCGAGGGGGTTTCCACAGGTAGAAAAAAAAAGGACATCGATTGTCAAACATAGGCACATGCTTGTATTCTATTTGTTAATGTATATTATGAATACTTGCTAAAGGTACATTGAATAACCACACTGTCAAGCTGCAGCAAACACGCTGTGTTCTTGCAAGAACTTTTGAAGATAATTAAGTCTCGCATGGATAGAGGAAGTCCCTATTTCAATTTATAAGTCGCGTTTCGCCTCTTGAAACAAATGCTAATTTGCTAGTCGAGAATATGTAAAAAACTGGAAAGATGAGAGTTCGTTACGACCAAATCATTAACTAATGTGATGGTAGTAACGTTATATTATTCTTTATTTGGAATGACTAATTAAGCGATTAATAATAAAACCATCACTAATTCAAACTCCTTATGGATTATGTCCATTTTGGGTTTATTTTGAATCATCTTCTTTCGTCATCGGGATTTTATTTTATGTCTGTACCACTGTCTAACTTAATGTAATCTTTACAAATCAATAAATATACCAGATAAAAGCCACAGTAAAGTAGTTCTAGTATTCTGTCACATACGTTTCATTTTCTTTATGATTATTTATTTCTTTTATCCTTTTTATTACAAAATTAATACAACCCTTTGAAAAAGACTAAAAACAGACTTGAAATACAGGTTACACTGTAAGTCCCTTTACTTCCTCAGAACGATCCACCGTTAGTAAGAAAAGGTTCTAAGTACCAATCAAAGAGGAGTAAGGTTTTAATCATTTATTCCGAAGACATCACCAGAAGTTAAAGAATGGGTTAAAACTCGGGTAAAACCAGTTAGATGTAAACATGTTGTGTTTCGGCTGTGATTGCTTGTATTTGTTGTTATTAAACCATGGGTCCTGCGTTCTAGTTTCAAACATCGGTTCTGAGATCCTCACGAATGGGTAAGGGTCCAACATCTTCGTGGGAAATGATGTACTCGGGAACCTCGCGTCGAATATTGGATCTGGTATTGTAGGAAATGTGGGAAATGGAGGAAAGTAAAAATCTTTCATAACTGGCTTTATAATAGGCGCTGGCCAAGGGTTATAGCTGGCGACTGCTGACACTGGACCAGACTTTGATGCAGATGATGCTGAAGATGAGACTGACACAGAGCCTGGAAGGATGCGAATGGTTCCTGACACTCCATCTCCTTGTTTTGTGATTGTTATAGGTGATGGCATTTTTCCGTTAGCTGATTTCACTATAAAGTTTCCTTGGTCATCTGTTTCGATCATAGATGAGTCTATCGGTGAAAAAATTTGGATACCGTTCATAGAAGATACCCGTCCATTTCTGGAGTCAATTCCTGAAAAGCTTGCAACGGCCACATTTTCATTATTGGTTGAAGCTCGCGAAACTGATTTATAGGCAGATGAGGCTTTAGAAGTGGCGGCCTGTTGCCATCTTGATGTACTTAGTTGTTTCCGTTCTGTTGCTGATAATGGTTCTTTATAACTGCTTGTTGTTGAAGATACTTTGTTTAAATTTGTTGTATTTAATCTGATATTACTTATGACTTCTGTTTTGTTGATGGTTGTTGAAGGTACTTTAAATGCGTATTTCGTTGGGAGTGCTTTCCATCTGGGTGTAGTCGTTGGTTCCTTCCATTTTGTTGTTGTCGTGCTTGTTTTGAACTTTGAAATGAATTCAACTGTAAAAAAAGTATGTCTTTAAAAATCTATAATTTTTAAACCTAAAACTTTTATTTTAAAAATACATTCTTTAAATATTAAATTTTAATTAGATTGAGCTTTTAATTTATTAATCAAAATTGTCGTCAAAGTGCCGTTACAAAACCAGTGTCGCTATACACATCCTATAAGTCAATAAAAAAATATTCAAACATCATACCTGCCCCCGTCGTTGTTGAAATTAATATGTAAAAAACAAAAACACGACCAATCTTATTCATGTTGTAGACCAAACAGAAATGCATGACTAGCATCGATCTCACACTTTATATCCTCATCGAGGAATTACAAGTTTTCAACTTTATAGCATAAGAAACGGTTCTTAATATAGCTACAACGACACATCCGTTTTTAAATAATTTCTCACCCATTATTTTATGATCGCAGGTATGATCATCAGTTAAAACTTTTTGGTCCGTAATCATACACTGGGGTATCAAAGCTAGGCAACTGTGTCAGCAATTACTTTTTTCTGCCTCAACTTGGTCGAATAGTACGTCTGAATTATAACTGTAATTTTTGTTATACGGCAAAAACTTTAAAGAATGTCGTAAATATAACAAAGTACGATATCAAACAATATGTTTATACTAAAGTACATGTTAAATATCGCAGTTTGTGTGAGTCATTGCTTTGTCTTGTGCCTTTTTTGCTTTTATTAATAAAATCAGGCTAAATTCGAAGGTATTAAATGAAGTTTTATAATAACGGGTTGCTATGTACGTAATGGCCCCTCATTAATCAAAAAGTTTTGATTGATTGGTAATTTGGTTAATTTGAGTGCTTATGATCTATTAGTATAAAGAAGACGAGAGTTGTGGGCATGAATGGCTTAGGTTTGAATTTTCTTCCTTTACATCGTTTAGATATTATGAACTACTCAACGGATGTTAATACAGCTTTCAGTAATAGGAAGGAGATTTAGCAGGAAGGTTTAAGTGCGTAATACATGTGTGGCGACTTTTACGTACAACGTCACAACTAAAACACACTACAACGCCATCTACCAAAGATACACTGAACTACGGAGTAACGTAGTATACGACGAAGCTACCAATCATGCATCGCGGAATAGATGTTCTCGCTACTTCCCAACATCAACCGTGGGGTAGGCAAGAACACCTAGCCTGGTCGGAGGATCCTCTCTTTGTGTTGGAGGGACATGACACCCGTTCCTCCACAACATGTATATTATAATAGAAGAAAGTTGAATGCTTCCGGTATTGCGGGTGTGCATGAGCGGCGGTAATCGCTTGTTATCAGGCGATACGCCTGCTCGTTTGTACCTTATTTTATAAAAAAAGGGAATTGCAAAGACGAGCCTGGCAACTAGTCGGTAGTTGATAAATGTATTATTTTATCCTATATCAAAGACAGAGATAGAGATAAGTGCCACAGGAAGGTGTTTTTACGGGAATAAGGAAAGGTTCGTTTTTACGGAATAGCTTACAAACTGTGATTCATATAACCCATGTCCCAACACTAGAACTTGTCGTAGATAATAGCGATAGGCTGTCTTTTTCAATTTAAATTGTTGACAATTTAAAAATAATAGCGAAATAAATATACTCAAATCGATTAATGTTTTCGCGTTTAGTACCGTCTGCCCCAGAGACCGCATCCTCAATAGATAACATTACATAATACACACGGCCTTAAATCTGAAATACGATTTACACTTTAAAAACAGAATCATCGTAAAAAAACATGTGAACTGTTCGGATTTATCACAGGTTTTAGTAAATCTGTCGTTATGCGCCCAATTTATATAAAACATCGGCAAAAACTTGAAAAACTGCAAATCGTAGTCGTTGTTGTTTTAAAATGAGAATAAAATATACTATCCAAATTATAGCGAACTAGTTTTTAGTGACCGAGTGGTCCAACATAATGTGTAGACAAACAGTTAAGGAACAAGTCGAAATCAAGTAGCTGACGTAGAGTTAAGAAAAATTAGAACTTTTTTCACTTTTTATGTATCTAACACCTTTAAATGAGCAATTCATATATTAATTCATTGTATATTCTTAAATATATATATTTTTATATATTATATATATATATATATATATATATATATATATAAAGAAG
>PKRV01000425.1:1226536-1265015 GCA_003709505.1 Hyphantria cunea
ATATATATATATAATCTCCGAAACGGCTCGGCTAGTATGCAGGTGGTTTCGGAGGCGATAACTCATTTTTAGAAAATTTACCAAAATAACAATACCGATTAAAGCTCGGTCATTCAGTTACTATATTATTAGGTCCTTACATATCGTACTAGCCTATTGTCGCACTGTCGTTCCAAATTCAAAATAATAAATCCGTTTAGGAGGTGTATTTGAGTGTCGAAAGCAGGCATTTATTTGTTTTTTTCTCATTAGTTTTTTCTTTGGCGTCCCTCGTCTTGTACAATGGAAAACATGAAATATCGCCGTATTTATGAGTACAGGTTCTATCGTGGCACCAGTTCTTCAGAAACAGTTTGCAGGATTAATGATGTGTATGACGCTGGTGTTGCAAAAGAAAACGGGTGCGTTTTTAGTTTTAACGTTTTCGTTCTGGAAATTTCGACCTTAATACCAAGCCCTGGAGACCAAAGTGGATAATGAGGAATAAAAGGTTATTGTAGACAGATCCATTGCAAACTACTTCACATTTGGCGGCAGACTTCGCTGTGAGTGATAAAACTATTTTAATCCACTTGAAGCGAATAGGGAAAATAAAAGAACTTGAATGGGGGGTACTTCATGAATTGACCGAAGCAAACCAGCAAACACGCGTCTTCTGTTGCGTTACAGAAGACGCGCGGCACAATAAGGCAGGGATTTTGAAATGGGTCATTACGATGAAAAGTGGATCCTGTATGATAATCGGAAGCACTCGACGCTATGGTTGAACCCTGGAGAACCAGCCAAATCCTGCCCCAAGCGAAAATTAACTCAAATAAAGTTACTTAAGAGAGTTTGGTAGACTAGTGCCAGTGTCGTTCACTGCAATGTTCAAACGATTACGGCCAATATCTATTGTTAGCAACTGCAAACCATGATGGAAGAACTAGCTGCTAAACAACCGAGACTGGTCAATTGGTCTAGGCCTGTTGCTTCAGGACAGCGCTAGAACACACATTGCACAACAGACGGCCGCTATACTGGAGAAGCGGCAATTAGAATGTCTACGACTTCCATTGCACTCCCCGGGCTTTGCTCCAACTGATTATCATGTATTGCGAAATTTAGATAACTTCTTACAAGGAAAAAAATATCTACGATGTTATCGCATTTTTTTTAGTAAAAAATACGACTTTTTTATGATATAGGTGGCTAACGAGCACGCCCGGCCTTTTAGGAAAGACTACGCTCTTTTTTTGAAGGTTTGAAGGTCGTATTGGTCCGGGAATACCGCAGGCGACAGTTAATTCTACAATTTTGTTGTGCGAGGCCGAAAGTTTCTTGAAAAGCGCACAGCATTGGACTGCCAGCCATCTAAATGATGGGGATGAAATTTCTGTCACACTCCCCATGGTAAATGCGGTATAAGATGCACAGTGAAGCCACATCTCTACGCAGCGCCAATGAGTCTTACCGAATTGAAAGTTCTTGGAAATCGACGTTGCGACTCGCTCTCCGTTGAATGCGATCCAAAGGGAGCAGCATTATCTTTGGGCGGGTGCACCCCAGTACCAGCTGGTACTGGGGTGCACCCACTCAAAGATAATGACAGTATTCCATGTGAGCCCGAACCTGCGCCTTGTAAAGGATAAGGCGNAAAAGGCGGTGCACTGGAGTGTAACACTGTCTCGATCTGTTGAGCACACCGAGCTTTTTTGAGGCTAATTTAGCCTTACCCTCCAAATGGTCGTGAAACTAGACTTCGCTCGATAGGTCTAAGTATTCCAATATTGGCTGAGGCAGATAGGGAAGTATCTTCAAAACGAGGACATACCGACCCACGGCAGTTCTTAACTTCACAACACAAGTTTGTTTTGACTCTAAATAACGTTTTCCCGAGAAATATTGGTGCGGCCAGTGAAAAGGGCATCACCGGTGCTGTCATCCACATAACAATGAACGCCGCTCATTTGCAGCATGTCATTGACATGCATACAGCCTTGCGGGACACCGGCATTTACAGGTATAGATTCAGAGCATTCACCGTCGACTAGGACTTTTATGCTTCTATCTGCTAGAAAGCTGGTGACTCAATCGCATAATTTCTCGGGTAGCCCATAAGAAGGGAGCTTTGAAAGAAGCCCTTTGTGCCAGACCCGATCGAGGGACTTTGCAATGTCCAAACTAGCTGCCAAGGTTTCCCCCTTAGTCTCTATCGCCTGTGCCCAGCGATGTGTTAGGTGAACCAGAAGATCACCAGCCGATCGACCCTTACGGAAGCCATACTGCAGGTCACTAAGCAGATAATGAGCTTCTAGACACAGTAGGAGCTAAGAGTTGACAATGGACTCCATTACTTTTGAGAGGAGGGAAGTTATAGCTATCGGCCTGTAGTTGGATGAATTTCGAGCGGTCCCCTTATTTAGGGATCAGGTGGACAAATGCTCCATTACTTTTGAGAGGAGGGAAGTTATAGCTATCGGCCTGTAGTTGGATGAATTTCGGGCGGTCCCCTTATTTAGGGATGAGGTGGACAAATGCTGCCTTCCGTGACATCCATCCACGACTTTATATTCCTCCCATACAAAATATCAATGTAGTATGTACCTAAGCATCTAATATATTTGTCAACATTTCTTATGAAATAGTTATAAGAAGCAAGTATGAGTTAGGGATATAATAAGGTTTTTTATTTATTGTGTGGGTGGTAAGTAAATACGAAAAGGTAAATACACATTTAGAAAGGTAAATACACATTTAAAAGTAAATACACATTTTCCCTCGGAGATAAGGGGAGAGAGAGGAGTGCTTTGTACAATCGGTTTATGGTTCTACCACAGTTAAAAGACTTTAAAAAACAGTTCATTAAAATCCTTTACAAAGGTGACGGAATAAATGTACCTTCGAAAATAATTTTGAAACAGAAATTTTGAAGGAGACGTATAGCCTTATAACTTAAAGGATCAACTGTTGTATAATATGAAGTGTTCTCAATCTTTGGAATTTATAGTTCTGAATTAGAGTATTTTCAAGAAGTGCTGTAAATGATAGAAGTAACGCTATAATGGATTAGAAATAAAAGTAATGATACACATTTATCCCAACATCAATTCGTTTTTAAATCTTTTTAGACATCTTTATTTTAACGTAAGTTGTTGAAAAACGGAATTGTACTCTGAAACAAAAACAGATTTTTTTAAATTATCCCTACTGGTTTAAAGTGTTATTCCAAAAATTTACGCATTCACTAAATGAGGTAAGTGTTAACTAAATTTATTATTAAACATATTTAGTTAAACCTTATTCTGAAATACACAGGACTACTCTAAGACTTTTAATAACTCTGTGGAACACAGAGTGGTAGCTCCTCCGAGCCATGACTGTGTTTTCTGACACATACATCTATCTTTACAAATAAATAAAATTGAAGTGTCTGTTTGTAATATCAAATGAACAGCTATTCGAAATATAAACATAAGAATATGCATACGGTACTTACATCAGAATACAATTAATTTTTTTTTATCTGTCTATTTATTCCGGAAAATCTCTGGAATGGCTTTACCGGCTTTGACAGGACTTTTACCTTACCTAGACATACTCAGGCTACTTTTGTTTTAGGAAACATAGAATTGTGCGAAATGAAAATTCATTCTAATAAAATAGGGAACAATATCCGATTCTAAAGAAACAAAACTGGCGTGTAACAATGCGAGGCGCAGTTATTTTACATAATGATGATGAGTCATTCCGGCGTTACTAATATGGGCTAAGCTAGAATCCAACAAAAATATTTGTTTTGGTGTGTCAGAAAGAAAGTTTTGAAATGTTACGGTTTTAGGTTCTTTTTTTTTAATTTCCTTGAGAACAGAAATGCGATGTTAGTATTATTATTGTCACTTGGTGATTCATGGTACATGTATTTTTGTCTTAACTTATAGTTACGTAGGCACTCGTACGGTATTTTCAAATTGGTATCTAACTAATGCCTATTTTATTACTATTTAAAAACAAGCCCCGTATAATATACCTAATGATTTAGGTGTTAATCATTACGGACTGATTTATTATCCTATTCATATCCCCTAATATATAGTTTCGTTATTATTTCACTCGATAATTTGTTAAAATACATTCCAATTAAACAGCATGTGGAGATAACATCTATGCCTGGGTATTTTACGCCTCAAACTATCTGTTTTAACTGAGTATGATTACTTCTCCTGATATGGTGTTTAACATTTACTAAATGAATCATAATTTTTGTAGTGGGCAATTAATCGATTAGTTTTTGCTCAAAATTTGACTCATGTTACTAAAATATTTATTTTTATAGGTGACTGTATTTTAAAAGGTAGGTCTTTTCAAATTCCCTTAATAGTTAAGGAATGTTAGTTTTTCTTTTCTTTTATACGAGCCTGAGTAGAGACTCTGCCTGATGGAAAGCATGAACAGAATTCAAGGTTAGTGGTCACCATACTCATTGCGAATATAGACAATGCAGAATGGTGATGGTGACCAACACTATAGCGGCCAATTTGGATACTTCTACAACATTGGGCATGGGGTCTCAAACTCACCAACGCAAAACGCCAGCATGGATTGTATCATTTTAAGTTGGTCAATGATCGTGCTGAAATCAGCATCTCTACTACCTTGAAGAAGAAGGGAGAGTCATGCTTCAGCACGAATTGGCCAGTTCGGCCGAAGTGATACCACGCCCTCACAGAAAGTCGGTGTGAAGCAGCGCTTGCGCTGTGTTTCACCTAGTATTTCATAACCTAAAGCCATCCCCCTCCCCATCCGCAAAGGCCGGCAACGCTCTTGTGACGCCTCTGGTGTTGCGGGTGTCCATGGGCGGCGATAATCGATGACCATCAGGCGATAAGTCTGCTCGTTTGCCCGCTATTTCATGATAAAAGTATTTTAAATTAGTGGTTTTTTTCTGTAATATAATGGTGTAGCTGTTACATGTTTTCTAAAATGATTTTCAATTATTGAACGGTATATAAATAAAAAAGTTTAAAATCTCATCATCGTCATACATGTAGAACATCTAACTTATAATTAGAAACATGTAGATCTAACTTAATTGAAGTTATTTTAGGTACTCCGGTTTGCTAAACGGTGCTTTGAAATTATTTCAATGTAACTTCAGATAAATTAGACTCATGTTTGATTTGAATAAATTATTAGTTACTGGTGCTATAAATTGTTATTTATGAATGATAAATGATTTATAGATCTCGGGCGTTGTAGTGATGTATTTATTACCTTTTTAATTAGCTCATTAATTCTCACCAAATAAATATACTATTTTGTTAGAAATGTACAGTCAGCGATCAGAAAGTTAAGACTTCCATTTTATTTATTTATTTAGTAATGTTTAAAATAATAATAAAAACAACATATTTAGTAAAGAACAGTAAGTATAATTTGGGTTTTTTTCAGCAATGACTGATGATTATGCTGATTAATTATTAAATTAGTAATTTCATGCTCTCAGCATTATAAAAACGTACATGCATCGTTAATATTATTTTATTGGTAGTTCAGCATATCATTCTGCACTCTGCATCTAAATTAATCCAAATCGGTTTCGTAAGCTTCGCATTTTCCTAAGGCCGTAAATCACGGTAATAATTACTATAAATTTATTTCTTCTCTCATTACCACTCAACATTGGCGTGACATGACAGCACTTGTAATTGAATGGTGATTGAGTGTTCAAAAATAGGTTTGTTTTAACTTACCATGGATGGAAGGATTGGTGTAATAATAATATCTCGTATTCTAAGAATCCATACGATGTTCGACCCATTTATAACTTGTATATTATATCACATATTGCCCCTATGGAGACGGATTAAGAATGTAGTGTCACTACCAATGTTCATACCGTGGGTATTTGAGCACCCAGCTCAGCTCAAATGATAACATCATTTCAGAGAGATAGAAAACTTAAAACTGGTATGTGTATGTGATGGGTACCTACCCATATGAAAAGCTTGTCAAAGTTTTTAAAGGGCCCAGGTCTAATAGTGGACTGTTAAATGCTGTTTAAGTCGATGATGAAATCATAGATAGATAGATGGATAGATAGATAGATAGATAGATAGAAAGCTCTTTATTTGCACACTATAATATTACAGTTAGAAGAGAGTACATAAAATGCGAGACGGAGTGTACAAAGGGCGGCCTTATTGCCTAAAGCAATCTCTTCCAGGCAACCTATATACATAGCATATATAATAGTCAGCAGATGTACTCGAAAGTTTTTAGAGTGAAAACTGTGGGAGAGCCATGCGAAAAAAAATAATTAAACAAGTTTATGGTTACAAATATTAACCCACCAAAGTTAATTATCAGACGCCTCAGCTTACAAGTGCTACGCTTGAGATGGCGTCATTCCCGCACATTTGTTAGTTTTCTATATTATCGTTATAGTTAGTTAGTTTCTAGAATGTCAACTTGGTTAGGGGGGCTAGTTCAATCTTTAATTATGTTTACTAAATCGTGAAACAGGATCTATCCCTTTGCACAACAATTGTTCGGTACGTATTGCATGCATACAGCATACAATAATTATAAGACATTGACCTAAGAATTAATTAACTAATATGTATTCTTGTGTCGGTTCGTAACTAGTAGTTGTGTGCGTCCATAAAAAAAGTCTGTCAATACTACCGAACGTGTTAATTTACACAAATCCACATTTATACAGGTTACATATATACATTAAATATTTATTTATTCATGTCTATTATGCTTTCATGGCTAAATCACGGCACCGATTTTAATAATATTTGGTAAGGAAATAATTTGATTCTTCAGGAAATACATAGGCTACTTTTTACCTAAGTAACCGTCATACACATGGGTGCAGTTGCATACAAAAACTAGTTCTAATATAAAATTGATGAGCTGCCTCGTTAGTTGAACCAGTGGTTAGCGTATGAGATTGCCAATCACGAGATTTCGGATTCGATTTCTGGGTTAAAGTGTAATTGAGTTTTTTAATTATCGAATTTTTTTATTAAAGATATAAATATTTCGGACAGTTAACACACAACGCTATCTAGTCCCAAACTAAGCAGAGCTTGTATTATGGGTACTAGATGGATTACTTATAGTTTCGCTACCGCTGCGCCATCGAGGACACAGTAAGGGTTTGGAAGTTGGTTGGTACTGTCGATTTGCGTCATTGACATTGTACTTCATATGTTTTGAGTGTTTTTCGTATTCTGTTCTCTAATCTATTACTGCGTATCGCAATGGGAATGTTTTCTATACGAAGATATAGATCTATCTAGAAAAGCTTTCAACTACTTGTAAGTAACTTAATGACCTTAAAAGGCGATCGAACATTTGGATCGGGCTTTATCTCATTGGTCTCACTGGCAAGCTATAAGTAACGCCATCTATATGCCATTTTTTGAGTAGTAGTAGGTTATACATTACATACGCGATCTGTGAGGCTGATTTGTATTATCTTGGGGACAATAAGTATAAAAAACAAAATAATTGCCGAGCAATACTATAGAAGTTCGGCTGCTTGAACAGGCAAGATTTCATATCATAATTTCGCGGGTGGCGCACTCCAGAGACTGCAATGTTTTGTTAACAGGTTTTGTTAGTTTGTTTTATTAATTTCAGGCACAGGAAACACATCTTTAGATGATCCTATATTTTTGTTGGTGTATGTTTATACTGTTTTCCAGCAAGGATTTTTGTGTTTAAAGATAATTCAAATATAAAAAAAATACGAGTATGATTCAGTTGTAATACCTGGACTCCAAAAGACTGCCGGTTACCTTGTGGCAACATTCACATGCGGTAACAAAACCATATTACAGCGTCATCTGTCGTAAATACACCGAACTACGAAGTAACTAATAATTCTGTATCTCGCTCTTATTCCGATGGATTCGTCAGGTTTATAACAATAACAAAAAACCTTACACAAGATATGTCAATGTTTGTATGTGTGTATTTTTTTTCTTATATATGACCCTGCCAAATTGTCTCTAATCTGCCTGATGTTAAGCATAAGCAGAATCCAAGAATGTAGGTTACCATACTTATTATTGCGAATGCAGACAATGCAACATTGCAGCATGGTGACCCATACCATGGCGCCTAGGGATACTTCTGTATCATTAGGCCTTCGAACTCGCACTTACAAACGAAAGCACTTAAAAGACAGCACGAAGTCTGTCATTTTAAGTTGATCTTCTGTGCAAGGGTAGTGCCGCCCCGGTCGAGCCAGCCCCTTTTGTGCTGTAATCAGCGTGACTCTATCTACTACCCACACATCGGCTGTGACTCATGGTTTGTGCTATATGTGCATGACATATGAGTCAAATAGGACCAAAGCGCCTGATACAGTTGTCTCCAAAATACTGCTTAGTGTTTTGCTACAGCTTGTACTCTAGGTGCTAATTTAATTAATAATTAAATTAATTTGGTTATGCAAATAAATGTCGTATTATTTTAAAGTATACTAGTATCTACTTAGATAGGTGAACAGTAGTACATATACTACTAACTTTCCAGAAATATCCAGTTTTGGTTTCCACAGATGCCTTGACCTGCTCGAGCTTGCCAGAGTTACCACCAAACATTCAACCATCAACACTTAGAAGTACTACTTATAAATTTATTTATTTATAACTTTATGCACTTTAGTACATCGGCGGACTTAATGCCCAGGGCATTCTCTACCAGTCAGCCTTAGGGTGGTGTAGAAACCTTGTGCGTTCAGATCGAAATAACATACATCACCTTAGTCGATTAACGGAATGATCAAGGACTGCACAAGCGTTTGGTTTTAGGAGGTAGGAAGTTCTTAACGCGATATACAGGTTTCTAGTTACCTTCTGACTAACGTGAGTAGCCTGAGCTCGCCAATCAAGAGCTAAGTCAATATATAGACCTATAGTCCTTGACTACGGGGCTAAGAGATATCGCTTACCCGTTGAATATTATTGGCGAGATTGAAGCAGTATTCAATCTGCTTATCGAGCATTGGCTGCCCGCAATGATCGCCTGGAATTTGGCAGGGTTAACTGACAACCCAAAATTCGATTTCAATTCCATACATACATACCTATTTGTAATCCTAAGAGCAGGTATTTCGTAGTGGGACCATAATTACAGTCGTGTGATTGTGTGTGTTTAATACGTCAGTCTTCCCTGTGAAAAATATTTGAAAAATGGTTAAAACAACTGTAACAACAACAACAGCCTGTTACTATTTTTTTACTTTATATACCTACCTAGTTACGATACTGATATAACATATATAGTAACGTCCATATCTAGCTAGTGATTTTATTAAACTAGTGCTTAATTAGTTACGACTTCTCATCGAACACAAAATCGTTAGAGAAACTTTTAAAATAATATTTTTTCATTAAATTGCAAAACTTATAGGCATATTTTGTTTTATCTATTTAGAGAATCATAACTGTTCCTACAATTTTAATTTTTTTATAGGATTGTTTACTAAAAAAGCAAAATATATTTTTGTGATACCCTTAAGCTTTAAATGTAGCTATAAATGATTACGTGGCTAGCTAAGTTATATTTGTTAGGCACAATGATGATGATGAAAATGAATGGCATTTCCTAAGCAATTATTTCTTATACAAAATTTTAATGAGTATAACTTCAAACATTTTATCTGCAAATACATATCTTCGAATGCCTCGGTGGCGCAGTGGTAGCGCATGCGACTGCTGTGATAGAGGTCTCGGGTTCGATTCCCGAGTCAGACCAAATTTTTGTACGATCTGCAAATATTTGTATCGGAGTTTGGGTGTTCTCTATATATAATACATATGTATTTACAAAAAAAGTATATATGTATTAAAATCAGTTGTCTAGTACCTACAGTACAAGCTCTGCTTAGTTTGGGACTAGACGGCGTTGTGTGTAAGATGTCCGAAATATTTATTATTATTTATTTATTATCTCGTGGGGAATTAGATCTTTCTATTTTATATACAAGTGTAGTATATATATACACGTGTCTAATAGCTTGAGATTTACTGTAAAATAAAAACATTTTCAATATAGGAATGTCTCCAATAGTCCGCTGCTCTACATAAGCCGATACCGAAAAGACAGTTTGGAATACAGTTTGTGTCAAGATTTCCTTTTCTATACTTTACTGTAACCTTCCGTAGTTTATTCGCTCAGTTAGCTATTATAACACCCCAGTAATAAATTCACCATCATTATTATCAGCCCGTTACAGTCCCCTGCTGGACACAATCCACCACACACCCTGATCTGTTGCTTTTTACATCCAGCCACTGCCAGTCCTCTTACGTAAGTCGTTCCCCCATCTGGCCAGTGGGCGTCTCACACTACGTTAGCCAACAATGAAGTATGCAATTGAGTTTTATAGGCATTAGTTATTTTACAAGCGTTTAAACTTTCGCGTTTCATGATATAATAGTTATTTTCACGGGAATTAGAGCGATCACTTATTTGAAGGTATTACATACTTCTGAATTGCCTGACGTTTCGAATAGGTTGCACGGGCCGGTCACAGGCTGACTGGCAGAGCGGCGCACTCACTCACTCGGTGGCGGGATTACTTTAATTCCCGTGAAAATAACTATTAGTTATTTTAACAGTATTCTACTTGCACTTGGTGTGGTTATGCTGATCTCACTGACGTTGGTAACCTTTACAGATGTCCTTGAATAAATTTATAGACATTATACATTAAATTCATTTAAATATGTAGTTTGTATGAAGTGAAGTAACGTGTTACAAAAATATGGCCTACTTCCTTAATTTTAATTGTTTTGCACTAGAAAAGTAGGTAATGTATTTTTCGCTTGATTAAAAATACTTCCAGATTTTTTTAAAATTTATTTAAATCTTCAGTGTCAGTATCAGTGTGCAGATATAAATAAAAAAAAACACTATTTTCATTTTAAGTTACAGTTGGCGCCTAGCTATTTTAGATTTAGAATAAACTACACCAAAGTAAATTTGTATGCTAAAATGTATAGGAGCTTAGTTTTTTTATGATATAATTATTCCCTGTAACAATTTTTGTGAGGATTTGTGACATTCGTTAGAAATAATAATTACTGTCACTACGCATATTCATCCCGTAAGTGACATAACAGCCGACTTAGGAAAGAGAAGGAATATTTAAAACACATCTTATACCTATGTAATTACATGTACTCTCGATTGTTGGTACTTGACGGAACTTGCTGTATACAATCTAGAATTAAATTCACTTGTTATTATTCCACCATTTGATTTCTTTATGTTTTCACTTGACCAGTTTCGCCATGCCATAATGCGAAGCCGGTCAAGCGAATTATTAAAAAAATAAAACCCGTCAGCGTCAATATCGTAGGTAAAACATAAAAGTTATATATATATATATATATATATNGTGACCTCCGAATCACGGAGACGTTCATGATAACATGCCACAAGCGGTCACCCATCCAGGTACTGACCGCGCCGTCGTTGCTTGCCCTCGCAGATTGTTTCTAATCACCGAGTGCAACTGGGCTATGAGCTTTATATATGTGTATGTGTGTAATACATGTAAGTTTTAATTTTAATGTATTGACATTTCATCACATTTTTCTATTGACATCACACTCATAAGAATAAGACAAGCCGCTTAGGCTCTAGGGCATAGAAATAAACATACATACGTACACTCGAAAAACATAACCCTTCTTCTTTCGCAGTCGGGTAATAAATAAAATAGTGGAATAAGTAAAAGTGAATTTAATTTTAGAATGTATTCTAGAAATCTTATACCTGGTTTGATATTTTTACTTGTACCATCTTATCTCTATGCCTACCTCCATAACTCTGTACTACTTTGATGCTTTATTTATTAAAACCTTATAAGTTACTATTATTAAAATGCTCCTGCTAAAAAAGTCCAGTATTAATAAAGTTAAGTATATAAATATTGCTAGTATAAAACATAAAGGTGTGCGCACCCGTGAACAAGGAATAAACTTTCATTTCCTTCTCCTAAGTTTTCTGCCAACTTTTTGTAAGGGAATTTATTGCTAATGACAGGTTATCTATAAATCTGTCGGTTTTCGTAATCATTGATAAAAACAATTTGTATATCTTCTGTGTATGTAATATGCCTGAATTCTGAAAATTACATACTTATATTTTCTCTTATTACACCTTCTCTAAGAACTACAAAGAGGTATATTAAGTATAATTTTTACGCAGTAACGTAAGTATTTATTACGAGAAAATTTGCGAGGAACGAAAAGCAAGGAAATCGGCTCTAACAAAGTTATGTTTAAAGTTATGTTTTATTTACAATTTTCAAAATGTATTTAGAACCCATGTAAACACATCACATTCATACAAACAAAACGTAACATATAGTTTTGAACGATGAGTGTGTGTGTTTATAATTTTTTTTATGGATTAATAGGCAAACGAGCAGACGTATCGTCTGATGGTAAGCGATTACCGCCGCCGATGCTCATACACAACACTAGAGGCATCACAAGTGCATTGCCGGCCTTTGGGGGGTGGGGAGGGCGATGGGGACATGGGGGCAAAAACACAGTGCAAATGCGGTTTCACACGGTTTATGTGAGGCCATGGTATCACTCCGGATCGTGGCTCTTCCACGGTGTATTCTGCTATCGGTCTTCTAGAGCCCTCCTCTATGACTTTAGGTCTAAGTAGTCATTACAAGTAGATATATTCAAGACACGCTTATTTCTAAGCAATATTTCGTTCACGGTTTAAGCAAACAAGTACAAGCTCTGTTTTACGTCGTATTTGAACTTCAAAAAGTTTGAGGTAAGCGACCCACGAGGTTCAACTCTAACGGCTTCTGTAACCGATGATTATATCACTCGTCTATCTCAGCTTTCATTACATTCATTCTTTTGTTACTCACCGCACTATCAGAGCTAGGTACATATGGAGAAGAACACCCTATGTTGCAGACTTGTGAAAATTCATTCAGCTATTTAAATAATAAATTAATTCACAATTGAAACTATTATTTACAATTCATAAAAAATAGGCCATAACAATCCATTGCTGGACTGGATGCTAAAACCTCCTTAGTAAGAAGAACCTTAGAAATACTATACCACGCCGATAAGACGGATATATTAAAAGTTAATATCTCATATTTATCTGATAGGTACTAGCTGAACCGTCAGACGTTATTCTGCCTTGAAAGAGAATAACTTGCTATAATTATTAAAAAAAATATTCAAAGTGTCCACTCTTTCCACACTATGCTTTATGGTGTAAAAAAGTATTTTCTTTTTTATCAATAATTTTATTTATTTATTTATTTATCTGGTAAAGAATTCTATCGAGGTGTAAAAACACCTGTTTATAGAACCAATACAAAAATATCAATATTACAATATATATTCTTTTTACAAAATTTTGTCGTTAAAACAATGCTAAGAGATAATAAGTACAATAAGTAATAAATTTACAAAGAAAGAAATACACAATTATAAATAATTATCAGAAAAGAAATATCTAATCAAATATTCGCATTTTCCATTGCATTTTTTAAGCATGTTAGCCATTAAGGTTTCTTATCTAGTAACTTAACTTTTTTTTTAACAATTTTTTACTATAGTCTAAAGTTTTCATATCAGCAGGGAGTTTGTTATAATATTTAATTGCTACATAATAAGCATTCTGAGTACTAATAGTTTTGTTTATTTTTGGTAGTACTAGCAACTTAGATTTTGTATTTGTACATTTTTCATAAAATAGGCTTTTACATTCTTGATAGTAGTAAGTTAATGCATTTATTATAAATGAGTCTCTAATTCTATAATTTCAATACATCTGTTAACGTGTCAGTCAATATGACAATCGTTCTATAAACAAATACAAAACAACTGACAGGTGTGTTAAGAACATTAAGATTATTATATAGGATTAGTTTTGAGATCGTTTTTTATTTTTTTCGAAAGACGGTCCCCATTTCATGTCATCCACATTTTTTACATTTTTTATCATTAATTCCATCACGACGAAGGCTTGAAGACTCGAAGACTTAGAATCGAAGATTTTTAATACTTGACTTTGGCAGAAATAGCTGATCCGGCTGGTTTCCATATCATCAAAAGAAGAAGAAGAATTTTTTTTTTAATTTTCTTGTCTCCGGTCAATTTTCTTAACTTTTCCTTTCACAGAAACCTTCGAAAGAAAAGGATTAGCGAAAATGGTACAGCAGTTTACGCGTTGTGCCGGGATCAAGGGAAATAAGGATTAGAAATAAACACATTTAATAAATTTCTATAGAAATGCATATTTTAAGCGATTCTAAGTTAAAGCCCGTTTCAATATCTTTGCATAGTTTGATTGTAACTTGTTTCATGCAACAAGCATGGAATAAAACATTCAACAGCATTTCATACCCGTTTGTTCCTTTAGACTTAGTCAGTTATAGACAAAAGTATTATTAGTTGTAATTAATACGTATATTCTTTTTCATTATAATTTATTATATGTATAAATTATAATTCTTACAAATATATATTAATAGCTGACCCCGCAATCTCGTCTGCGTATCCTACTGCGCGTAGAGTGATGTTATAATTCGTGAACAAATGTGGCCATAAAAATGTTATAGTGAGCTAACCTCAACAGTTCGGGATGATTTTTTGGAGACGAAAAATTATTTGATACATTGTTTTTGTAAAGCTTTAAACGTTTACGCAGCGCACGCGATGCAAGCTCTCAAGAGGACTAAGATTCCCACTTTTGTCAACATATTTTCATTTTATTGATACTCCGCTCCTTTTAGCTGTAGCTTGATTATACATATATATATTTATTTATTTATTAACTTAATGCACATGAAGTACAAAGGCGGGCTTAATGCCATCAGGCATTATCTACCAGTCAACTTTCAGGTATTGCAGAAATATGATGCGGCAGGTGCAAGGACAAAATTTTGATTTCGGACTAATAGTAATTATGCAAATACTAGATAAACATATACAATTACACTACTACCTATATTACTTTGCTCGATAGCTGGGCTATCTAACAGTTAAAGAAATTTTCAAATCGGACCAGTCCCTTCAGAGTTTGCGCATTCAAACAAACAAACTCTTTGGCTATATCATATTAGTAGATAAGGCGGACTCGGCGGTTTAAATAAAGTTTGTTCAAATAAACAATACTTATTTGTTTTCATTATTTTAATTTTCATTTCGAATCCTATATTCTTGTTATCGTTATCTCTGCCTCGGTTGTTGTAGCGTAGGCGACTGCTGTGCTTGAGGTCGCGTGTTCGATCCCAGGGTAGGATCAAATGTTTGTATGATCTGCAAACGTTTGTTTCGGAGATTGGTTGTTTTCTATATATAATATGAATCTATTTACATAAAAAAGCTGTGCTTAGTTTGGTACTGGTAGTGGCGTTGTATGTTAGATATATTTATGCCTTCCAACATCAACAGTCTTCTTGTAGACTCTCTTGAAACACTGAAGATTCATTTCACTCTGAATGAACTTTTCCACTCGATCACCACACTGCTTTTTGACACTACATGTTATATCTCGAACGTGGGGCATAAAAGTGAACATTTTTGTGTTTACGATAAATATAGGAGAAACAAGAAAATATAATACACAAATAGGAATAGTTATTCATATTATTTTTTAAAAGATTGATATATAAATTGGTTTTACAAAAACAACGTTAATAACACAGAAAATGAATCGAATGGTCGAGCCGACTATCTTCAGTCGATTAGTATCTGTCATACGTGAAAGCATTGAACTTGTATTACGTCTGTAGACTTAAAGTATAGACTATTCGTGATTTAATAGGTATCTGAACTCTGATCGCAATCTTCAAACATCTCAGAATCAAGTTTATGAGATAGTTCATTAACCTATGATGTAGATAATAATTTCGTCCATAGCTCGTATATAAACCGTTCATTGTGGTCCTGTCGTTTATTTGTAATGAGTGTTTTAATGGCTGTGAGCTTATATTGAATTAATTCAAATATGTTTGTTTGGAAGCCTTTTGTACTCGTTGTTGCAGTGTGCTGTGTTGTAGATGCAGTTCCGGTGGTTTTTAAAGGTAAGTTAAAACAATACTTATGTTTAGGTGTTGCTATTCCAAAAATAGGTGTTATAATTGAAAATCCTAAGCTACAACTAGTGTCGACTTAGTAGTGTAAAATGTTAAATTGTTTAAAGCGCTTTTTTGTAAACAGTGCCGAGATTTTTCATTGTTTTTGTTACTTGATTTAAATTTTGTAGTGTTTCATTTAGTAATTTACAAGCTTTAATTCACAAGCTCAGCTTTATTTTTGCTATTTAGTATTGATGGTTCGTTTTTATTGTTTCAGAATCTACTCCTAATGGAGAAGCAATTGTTTCCATATCATCATCCGATCCAAATGTTGAGAAATATCTAAGTCAACAGTTTTCAACACGATCAGGATTTACTCAAGTTGACACAAAAGATAAATATTCCAATGTCCCTGGTACTGTCCATTCCAGCATCAGTATAGCAGGGCCGGGAAAGGCTATAGCAGGAAGCGGTAGAAGTTTTGCTTCTGCATCAAGTGGCCCATTTTTACCAATATTCGCATTCCCAATAAACCCTGAGTTGACTTTCAACGGTTTTCCTGAATGGGTACGAAATTATGAAGGTTTCTACGATCCTAATTTTGCGGGTAATGGACAGGTCCATGCAGCCTCCGCAGTCAGTAACAATGGTCATGTATATGGTAAAGTGAATACAGCGGTATTCGATAACAGAGCCAAGAATCCAACAGCCTACAGCAACAAAGTCGAAAATAAATATTAAACAAATGAAATATGGTAATATGCATTGGTATAAGAACTTTGTAATGACTAATCAATAAAAATCATTTTAAAAATCACAGTTGTTTATTGATTTTTCCTTTCACATATGACTTCCAAAGATGCTGAGACAAGTAACTAAAATAAATATTAAATATAGTCGTCTCAGCATCTTTTGATACGATCATAAATGACTTACCCTTACCCTTATTTAGTAGTAACCAGTCTGGACAGAGTGAGAATGTGCGGCTTGAATACCAGGGCCATGGATGCTGGTGGCACCGCTGTGTTGCAGAGCATTGCCGCGCTGTTGCACAGTTTGGGCGCTGCTAGCTCTGTAAGGTCCATGTTGCTCTGATGCAGATACGGCCTGAGAGTTATATCCGAGGCCGGCGATGCGAGCGGATGAGATTGAGTTACTGTTTCCGTATCCACTGTTTGAAGCAGCAGAGGAGGCAGATCCAAAACCGTTGTTAGCGGAAGAGATTGCAGACTCGTATCCTAATCCACGAATGTTTTGTGCTGATGAAAGAGCTTGACCTCCTGCAGCGTTAGCGGAAGAAACAGCTGAGTTGAATCCACCGAAGTTCTGTGATGAGGCGACTGCGTTTCCAAAGGAAGTACGAGGGCTGTTATAAGATGGATAGGCTTGGTATACTGGGTATGAATTTCCAGAGCTGGCGATGCCTACACCGCGGGCGAGACCACCATCAGAAGATCCAATACCACTGCCGTATGCAACACCATCGCCAGAGTTGAAGGAAGCACCGATACCGGTAGACTGTGAGAGTCCACCGACATTGCTACTGAAGCCACTCCCGAAGCCGTAAGAGATGCTTGGAGCGCGGCCGATCCTTACGATGGTTCCGGGGAGAACATCTGATAGAACATAATATTTTAAAATATTAATTTTATTTAAAGTAGTTTTTAACTATCTTTATTTTTTATAAATGTTTATTTTTCAATAACTATTAATAAATTCTGGTACGAATGAATTTTACAACATCATGTAATTTTAAAGAAAAAAATACTAAAATAATTATGTTTAAAAGTTTGGTATATAATGGTAGCAGATCAATTACGCAATTAGAACAATAGAACCAAGATAATGTGATTGTCTCATCAACTCACCATTGTACCAGATAGGCACAGCGTTGCAAGCAGCCAAGAAGCAAGCAAGGACAACGATTTTCGACGCCATCTTTGTATCTTTCAAGGATGTCTAAGCCTTGCACAGGTGGTTGTGGATACTTGTGAAACATTCCCCTCAGTATATATACTCAATGAAATGATACCCCCACTCAACACGGACTAGGTCACCACTACAGAGAAAGCCACTCATAAGCAAAATTTATCTAACATGTTACGGTAAAAAGTTTTGATGATTCCAGGTGATCCGACATCATAAATTTTTCGTAGGTATCGCCATTATTGACAAAACATCTGATTAATCGAAGGCAATAAAATCATATGAACAAGAAAACTATAGCAAAGTGACTTAATTATAATAAATTTATCATTAAAACGGTTGCCGAGAAGCGATTTTAGGAGTTTTAATTAAGATTTTTGAGCAGATTCCCGGCATATTTCTTACAAATGAGATAATGTCGTTAGAAAAACTTGTTAATAATTCAAAAGATTTCAAAAAGCAATTGCCTTTTCGTGTCTTTCATTTTTAATGACCATATAGACATAAATGATACAGTTTTAGAAAAATAAAATTATGGAATAAAAGCGTGTTTTATCTTATAGTGTTACAGAGGAAGGTGGCTTTAAGTTCCAACTTATCACTTCTCCGGTAAAATAAAAAGCTTGTGAAGTTTATTCATAACGGTATCCATCTTTTTTGTACACATGTATCTACATTTACCTATACCAAAAATCTCTGAAAGGGCTTATTCGCTTGTTAAACAACAATAAAGGACTGTTATACGATATTATCAACATTTTTTAATGTTTACGTACAAACACCGGATTTGCGGTTTACCGGAGGTAATAAAATAAAGGTGGAAAATTAATGCATTTTTAGTGGCAAGCATTTGTTAGAGGGCTTATAAAATGTATAATAGACAACGGACACTGGATTGCTAACCTGCTAACATTGAACATCATTATAATATCGGTTGATCAGTAGAGAAACACTTACTTTAGCAAAAATCTACTGTGCCTCTTCTCTTAAATAAAGTTAGCAAATTTTAAAAACTTTATACATACGTAAATACCTTTGGAGATAAGATAATTATGAAAAGATACCTATATAAATATAATACTGAGTTGGTGTTGCCTATTCGAAACAATTACTTGTAATCTAGGTATAAAGAACACAAACGTACAAACCTAGTTGTTTTTATAATATTACTGTAAAACTACCATTGCTAGTAGAACTATTCACGAACCGAATTAGAACCATTTTTTTTTTCTTTTTAAAAAGACAACTCCCGCATTAGGAATATACATTCCTATGTCGCGGGGATCTTTACAAACATACAGGAAACGGACACAAAGTACACCCAGACTTAGAACAACAATTTATGGATCACACAAAGTGTTGTCCCATGTAGGATTTGAACCCACAACAATTGGCAATTATACATTCGTTGTACTTTAAGAAGATAGGGAAAGTAGCAATATTATTAAACAAGAAAAAGCTTAAACGTAACAACTAAAACGAATCTATTGACTCGTTAAGCGCTGCTGTAGAACATAAAACACTGCTATCACCATCTTAGTCTGGTATAAAGCGTTATTTTTCTTTTGTCCACCTTGTTAGTAACATGGTGTAAAGGTAACAGTATAGAATTATAACCTAAATGTGCCTAACAATTGTCCTTTGAAACCTCTATGGCTTCGGTGTAGATAACACAGAGTGCATGTTTACAAGTTAACATTAAAATATACTATGCTAACTTTTGTCTGCGGCTCCGCCAGCGTGTTTCACGGTAAAAAAAAACTATGCTCTTTCTCAAGAATCAAAGTATCTCCAAGTCAAATTTCATTAAAATCGGTGCAGCGGTTTAGCCGTAAAAGAGAGAGACATAGTTACTTTCGAGTTTATAATATTGGTATGTATTGAGTATTCTCTTAAAAGTTAAGTCTTATTCGATGAAATACACAAAATTAATACGACGTTTTAAGTATTCGACTTTAAAATAAATTTCAGACTCTCTAATGTTACTACCTAAATGGATTTCAAAGCATCTTATTATATTAAAAACATGTTAAGTATTGGCAATAAAGATAGAAATTTTAAAATTCTTATAATAATGAACATGCATAGATTTGAGGGGAAATAATAAATAACACTTCAAAACGAATGCTCCCTTTTCCAACTCAGATTGCTAATCAATGAAATGAATAGTTTTTCTAAATCACAATATAGAGCTATGTTTGATTGTTGCATAAATTACATTTCTCATAATTTAAAGATACCACCATTAAAGGAGATATATATTTACTTTTAATAGGTTCAATGGCATCACACTCTTTGCTATAACAAGTCCAAACTTCTAATAATCTAGTTTTAATACATAATTGATAAGTCAGATTGCTTTTTAATCTGGTTTTGCCATGATTATTACTATTATTAAAATTAGCCGTTTTTTTAAACGTAAACCATATTGCAGAGAGTATTGCACTGTTTATGTACACATCGTGATAAAACGACAAACATTTTTTCAAAAAGAATAACTTTGCCCGTTTTTACAATATTTTTACAAGCGAACTTCTCACTGCCATATTTTCTTCCGTAAATATTTTTTAAATTTCTGAAAAACTTATTTTATTAATTATGCATCAACTTTTCATAGGTAGCGTACAGTAGGACAGAAAAATAAAATCGTTTTATATTTTAATTTTCTTCTATACCAACCTTGTCCTAACAATAACGAACATATAGAAAAAAATATTATCTAATTTGATGCAGGCGATCATAAGTTATGCGCGTACATACATTTTGGTGATTCATTTTTATTTTTTAGAAGATTAAAGCTCGACTCCAACTGGCTATAAGTGTGATGTTAAATAGTCTATAGCCTTCCTTAATATATAAGCTATCCAAACCCGTAATATTTTTTATTTAGAATCTATAGTTTCTGAGATTAGCTTCTTAAACCAAACAAACTCTTCAGCATATTAGCATACGTTTCGTCCACTGTAAACTTGTACTCTTAAATAATAAATGAATTAATATGAGTACACATTGAACAATACAATCATGTATAAATATATAATAAGTATAAGTTCTCCTGATATTAATAAACGACACTGTTATTATACGTAAGAGGGTCTAAGAGACCATGTTCTTGTATTTCCCTTTTGTCATTAACAGGGCACGAGATAACGACATTAGTTGAACATAAAGATTATTCTTGAAAGTGTATAAAACTACAAATATCTCAGAACATAGGTCATAGACCTTCCTTGAATGATCGAAAAATACTAGTATAAAATTTCTAATACGTTTTTTGATACCTTAATAAAAAGTTAATGCTCATCAAGATCGCTATAATTAATTTACGATCAATAAATATATCAATCGAAATGAAATACTTGTTCATTTACGGTTAATTTACAATAAATCATCTACTTCTTGCTTGCGGCTTCGCCCGCGTATACGTCGGTTATCCCGAATCAAAGTCTCTCGATGCCAAATTTTACCGATATCGGTGCAGTGGTTTAGCCGTAACTGACAGACAGAGTTGCTTTCGAATTTATAATATTAAATAAATAAATATTTCGGACGTCTAACCCAACCCAAAGTCCCAAATTAAGTAGAGTTTGTATTATGGGTACTAGAAAACTAATCTAATCACACAAATAACCTTTTTTTTGTGAATACATACATAGAAAACACCCAAACTCTGAAAGAAATATTGCAGATCTTACAAACATTTTTCATTAATTCGACCTGGGAATCGAACGCGAAACCTCAAGCACAGCAGTCGCCTACACTACCACTGCGTCACCGAGGCAGTTAATACGGATGCTCCTATAAATCACGACAACTATTCGTATATATTATTGATAGTTTTACACGAAACTATTTATCAGAGTTTTGAATATACTATGAGTAGGTATATATACATATCGCCTATTTGGTCGATGACTGGAGTGTTTTTTTATGTAGAAAAGTAATATGTCATAATCTTAACGAAAAATAAAGATAAATTATTCCATTTGAACTTTCTGACTTCGGTATTAAATGTTTGGTTACTTAAATCTTAGCACATGTCGAGTTAGTTTTAAGTTCAGCTGCTAAAATGGGCAAATAATTGTCTGATGACGGTGTGATTTGTCTATTACTAGCTATCCTGGCCGCTTTCTTATGGAAGTCTTTGAAATTCTGGAATTTTCTCTACTGTAACATGCATATATTACACATGGCGCAGTGGTAGTGAATGCGACTGCTGTGCAAGAGGTCTCGGGTTCGATTCGTGAGTCGGACCAAATGTTGTATGATCTGCAAATATTTGTTTCGGAGCTTGGGTGTTTTCTATCTATAATATGTATGTATTTACAAAATAAAGTATATAAGTATTAATATGCTTAGTTTGGGACTAGATGGCGTTGTGTGTTAAAATGTCTGAACGTATTTATTTATTTATTTATATAAATCTTCCTCTTGAATAACTCTATCAATTGCCTATAACTGTATTAAAATATGTTGAGTAGTTTAAAAGCTCTAAGCAAACTGACAGCGGCAGCGACTTCATCTTAAACTAGGTAAAGTTATAAGGGATGAGAATTATCGTTGTATAGAGAACTTAAAGTCTGGTTGTAATAGTACAAGCTTTAGTTACATCCCAGATAAATCTTAGAATAAGACGTCCGTATGATATATGTGTCAAGTGATTATTTGTTTACTTAATTTGCTGAATTTCATATAAAGTTGTTACTCATCGGTTCAAACCATTTCAGACTTGATTGATAGATTAGAAATTGGTTGCGCGATTGTGCCGTTCTTAAGTTTAAGCCCACGTTAAAAATATTCCTGAAAAATGGTACCCTTTTGGACCGTCAGCTTATTGCGGTTTTGTGTTTATTTATAATACATCTAGAGCATATATGTTGTATACCTCTTAGGTTGCAGTTTTTTCCATTTTCAGATTATATTACTTAGTGAGAACTAGTGTATGAAAAGTAGTTGTATTTACATAAATATAGACACATACAAATAGTTAAGATGCCAACTAATACATATTTAGATTTATAAACAAAAAGCAAAAATTATAACATAGAATAAGACCAATACTAATACGTATACAGAGTGTAAAATTTACAGGAAATTAAAAGGCTTTTTCATTTATATTTTTTATTTATTTATTAATAAGTATTTTTGTTTCATAATCAAGTATCATATCGCAAGTATCGATGAGAACAAATGTTGCACATTTATTAATTTTCATTGTATTTTAACTATTTATAAATCGATATAAAAAGCCTAACTTTATAGTTAACAATATATGAAACCTGATACGCATTTGATTGGTTACTTTTATCCTCAGACGCATTAATAAAAGTCGTTTTCGCCCGAAATATTAGATTTCCGAGCCGTTTAGCTCGTTCCTTTTTAAAGTGCTAATACATTTAAAATTATATTTTAAGAGAATAATAATGTGCCATTTAAGATGGCAACACCACTAGCTTTCTTGCCACTGCTACTAGCTATTGGCAAATGCATTAAACATGGCAATATAGTTAAGCTTCTTGGTACGCTATCAGAGTTGGTGACGATGCGGAGGTATACAACAACCATTACGAAGAAATCGTGGTCTTTCGAGCCGGAGTCGAGCCGTGCTTAATTAAAACCATCCCTTTGCTAAGTTATGAAGCAAAAATAAATAATCTGTGTATTTTTGTAACTGTACGTTTCATAATTTCATTTAACAAACTCGGCATTTAAATGTAACTTTTTCGAGTAACAAATAAAAAAAAATGTGCGAAGTCTATAATACTATGTCAACAAAGTGACAGCTTTGCAAATAAAATAGAATTTTATTAATTAAAATTAATTGTATGAATGTAATCTGAGAGCTTGTTGAAAGAATTATCATAGAAATAGTTTTTGAGTATAAAAACTTCTTATTAAATTAACATTCTTGACTTTACAATATTTTAGGAAACAACATATTAAATACAAATATTGTCTATAATTATATTTATCACTTAGTATATAAAAAACAAATCGTGTTAATTAACAAACTAGTAATCATATACCATAGAGCAACACGGTATAGAGTAGTAAGTAATACACAGGCGTTCCCCTCTGTCAAAGTATAAGCTCAAATGAGCCTACGCATACACTTTTATAACACAGAATGAGTTAATGTATGTATGAAATTACTTACAGAACTACTTTTAAATTTATAATATTTGTACTTATGGAATAAAATTTTGAATTATCTGACTTATCAATAAAACGGGTCTCAGTTATGTCAATCTACTGACATGTACAAAAAGCTGTACGGTTACCGAAGTATCAGTTAAATATCACAAACATTTCAATAGTTGTAAGAACAGTTTCAGGACACTTGCCCTACTAACCAAGTTGACATGCTACAAACGTTAATGTTATTAAAACACAATGAAATGTATGGGATTGAGGTCTCTCAACGCTAAGTCACGTGTCAAAACAAAATATCAGTCAATAATTGATATAAATTGACGCAAAACACTAGCATCCTAACTGAGGGGGCTGGTTCGAAATCGACAGCATTTTACTAAATGGGACCAGTAAATGTTGACGATGTCTAAAGGTTGAAGAAACGACCGTTCACGTTATCCTGGAGTGCGAAGGAAAGGCCATACAAGTTTCTTGTATAATTTAGATATGAAAATACTCTTGGAAGGTTGGGAACGTACCAGAAATGCTCCTAGAAGGAGGATAACACCATTATGGACCGGTTTGAAGTTCTAATGCGGAAATTATCGAAATATGAGAGAACGTCCATTTTAAATCATTATCTATCATCTGTGCTTGCACATCAAGGGACCTAAAATTACGTTTTGAAAAAATATATTTTATCATTTTTATAATCAGAATTATCAATCGATATATTTGCTATTGTATTCTTAACATACAAAAGAATAGTTCAACTTATATAGTACTCTGAAATAAACAGTGGATACATATTTCTCAAAGAAGAAAAAAAAAGATGTAGACGAGATTCTAAATATTTATTACACATATATAACATAGGTATTACTTACATTAACGAATAACTCATAAACTTAATTTAATACTCAGAAACTACTTGTATATTTAACTCTTGGCACTAGCAAGAGCACTTGACCTAGCACTTGCACCGCCCGCACTTCGATCTCCTTCATCATAATCATACCCATCATCATTACCTTGGTATCCAAAACCACCTTGGAAACCATATCCACCTTCAGAATCACCAGCGTAAAAGTTGCCGTTAAATTGATTGTTGTGGGCGAAATTGCCATTATCAAAACCTGGCCTGTAACCTCCATTGAATTGATTAGGGTATCTGTTGTGTCCATGGTTATTATACCCATAATTAGGATAACCCCCGTTATACTGGTAGTTGTTAGGGTAATATCCACTCCCGTAACCGCCGCCTCCTTCATTTGCTGAAGACTGTGACTGGCTGATAGCAATGTTTATAGGAGTATATCCTTGGCCATATCCACCCTGGTAACCTCCGTATCCACCGTAACCCTGTTGGTGGCCACCGAAACCACCGCCGTATCCACCGCAGATTCCATATTTATAACAAAGTTTTTTCTTGATAGTGCGTGGAACTCTCACAAGAGTAGCAGCAGTTTGGACTGAAGCTTCTGGAAAAGAAGAGCATTGTAAGTACTAAAACTCAAACATAGTAAGTAAGGAGTTTTATAAAACTGTTAAACAGTGAATAACTACCAAAGATATGTTTTTTCCAATGGAAGACAGAGATATAAGAGTTATTTATACCGAAGGTTTTATCCGATTATATATTGATGATGTTGATAGAACTAAAGTGGAAAGGGTCTAAGTTGTGAAAAAGCTATTATTTTTTTATGGAATAGTGGGCAAATGAGCAGACGTTTCGCCTGATGGTAAACGATTACCGCCGCCCATAGGCACCTGCAACACCAGAGGCGTCACGAGTGCGTTACCGGCCTTTAGAGGATGGGGTGAGGGGTCAGGGTATGCACCTCAGGTGTCCTCACTCACTCGGTGAAACATAGCGCAATCCCTGTTCACACCGGTTTTATGTGCCGTGGTATCACTCCGGTCGAGCCGGCCCATTCATGCCGAAGCATGGCTCTCCCACGGCAACTACACCTGCCTGCCTGATAACTACAGATTTCAGTTGCACAAGTTTCGGATAAACACAAATATGTCAGAAAACCACATGATTAGTAATTTGATTTTATTTCATTTAAAATTACTTTTAAATGTCAGTGAATTTTGTACAGCGATATCGTATCCTAATAGAAACTAATTACGTAAGTATGCATCATTATGCTGACCACCGCGTCGTTTCCTCGGTCTGGAAAATTAATTGCACTAAAAAGCTTGCATATGTCCAGGAGTATAATGCGACGGACTAATGATGAAGATGAACGAAATATTATATAGAGGACTAGGCTAATTCCTAAATACCTTCAGAGAAAATTTAATTTATACTATAACTAAAATATGTAAAAAGTTATTGCCCTCGCGTAAACACAGATACATTAAGAAAGAGGAAGTCTCAAAAAGCAAGTACCTACACACCCTTGTCCTCATTCAAATACCTTTCTAAGAAAACGGCCAACATTAAGATAAAAAACTAAATTGTTTATGACCGTGCCGTGCAATTATGTTCGAGAAAAAAAACGCAATTTATGACAGTCATATTTTTCGCACGTCCGATAGGTACATAGATCGGAAATTATCCAGTTATAACCACATTGTATATGTGGGTATATAGGACACACGTCTTTTAGAAGTAATTGGATCTTGATACTTGATCGCAACTGTATATAACAATCTCAAGTGTCCCAGGTCATTACTATTTCATAATAAACAGATACGACTGAAAAAATATGTTATTTGAGAATCAGGAAAGGTTTCAAATCACGTTTCAAGGACTGTTACAGTTTTTAAAATGAAAGGACGCGTGTATTTTGTGACTATATAAATACAATTAGGTATGCTATGATAGTTTTGTTAGCAAACGGTATCGATGTAAGATTTATTACCTTTTTTTAAGATGCGCGAAGTTAGAGTGAATAGTTTTAAATAAAACAGTTTTGTCAATATTATTAACTTTACATTATGAGTAATTTTCGATTTTAGTTTCAAATATCATCAACGAAAACTAATTATAAGTATTAGTTACGTACATTAATAGTCAAAAAATATATATTACAATACATTAATGAATTTTACGACTTTAAGTGTCTTATCTATTTTATTGAGTCCATAACTATTTCGTACGAAATTGTTATACTTCGTAAAAGAGACCAGGATTCAAACTAATTCTAAAAAATAAAGCAATTAAAACCGAAAAAATATACATAAGATAAACTAGGTTTTTTTATGAAATTATCATTCGATTGTCAATATATTTTATACAAACTGATTTGCTTAGAAATATTCAATCATCATCTCTTTTATGACGTACTTAATATTCAAATTGACTGATATAATGATGCGTTGGATGATATTAGTGATCTTAATATTCATTACAACATCGTGAAACACATAACATGTGACTTTATTATAACGATATTATAACCGGAACATTGCAACTTGCATAATGCAATTTACATGTTCGAAACCGTAACTCGAAACTTAGTTTTAGACCAATTACCGAATATACAAAGGAACATTACGTGCAATTACCTAACGGTGGATATCGATATTGTAAACTTTATCGATTGATCGTGACGCGGCAAGATTATAGACTAGTACTTCGATAAAAAATTACCACCTTCAGCTAGTGTTGGGCTCCATCCCGCGACGGCGATGATGACACACAATAACCGTATTTCAACCATGATATGGTTTGTTTATGATCTGTTCCGTTAAATGTGGTTTATTTTTTTGCGAGAACAGTTTTATAGTTTGTTAAGACGAGGCCGTGCCCCACGCTTTAAGACATTGAGACTTTATTAGGTAAAAATCCCACGGAAGTGATCGTAAATTTTTAAACAATAGTGTGTTATCGGAAGTTTTGTTAACAATATATACCAAAAGTAATTATAGTTATATGTGTATTAGCATATCAACAAGTCTATGAACGTGATCCTGACTTTCAAATTAAACTTGTTTCATTTGTGTAGGTACAAATTTTGTTCTCATTTTAATGCAACTGGTTTTTGTACAAGTCTGTTGTCAAATAAACACTTCGTCTCGCCTTGTAATAACATAACATGTCAAGTAACAACAAACAGTTTTGTTGTTACGCTTACGTAAATTAAGACCGGTTTTACGATCAATAACGTAAAACCGTCTTAATTTACGTAAGCGTCAACAGCTTAAATACCAGATGACATGACGAAGCTCCAAGCCGCAGTTTTAAACTTTTAGGGTTTTACCAATTTGACAAATGACCAGAGCGGTTATGCATTTATGAGTAAATATAGCACATAAATACTTAATCAATAGTCTGAAATACATAACAGCCCTTTGAATGTCCAAGTTTGTCAAAAAAAGAGGTACGACAAGCTGAGTGGGGTCTTAGAAAGGGTTAGGTGAAAAGAACACTTGATTGTTATTGGTTCTCTTTCTTAGAATTTCATGGGGGTTAGACGTCTATTAAACCAGACGAACCAAATCGAATCAGATGCAACGTAGTTCATAAACTCTTGCAAAGTTGAATGAAATAAAATAGCCTTTTTAAAATTATATTTCGACCTCTTAGAAAATTTATACAACAATGTTTTGATTTTTTGTTGTAAAGTATCTCGCAGTTCAGTGTGCCTCTTGACATAGGCCTCCTCCAACATTTTCCACTGTGTTCTGTCCAGTACCACACTTTTCCACTTGTACCCTACTGTAAGTTTCAGGTCATCCTCCAGTCGCATATGTTGGCGTCCTCTATTACATTTTCTTACAAAGTTGGGTATATAATATAAATTAACTGTACATAAACAAAAAATACAAGCACTAACTCGTGAAACACAAAATATATGAACATTAATCAAGTTTTAAGTCCTAATAAAGCATCTCCTAGTCTGTCGGGCCGGTGAATACTAAATACTTATTTCTAAGGCAGGTCATTGGATCAATTTACACCCAGAAGAAGCAATTGAGTGATGAACATCATTACTTGAATCATTAGTCTGTGTCTAGAAGCAATTTATATAATATAACAACTCGTTTTGGTAACACTTGTGGTCTCATCGGTCGAAATTTGGCAATAGTTTTTCTTTTTTTTAATTTTCTGTAATTTTACTCCATATAAACTTTAACGGTGCCGAATCGTATACTCCTCCGTTCGCATATTTTAGTGGAAAGTGTACAAAATTTATGCTTCACGTATTTATATATAGATTTTTTTTACGTGTGGAAACCCCCTCAGGCATTCACCCCACCGGGGTTTGCGGCGGGGCTGTGTGTCGGAATCGAACCGACTAAAACCACACGGTGTGCCACTCTGCCTGCCTCGCCTGAGACGGGAGGGATCCGGGAACCGCTTTCTTACGCCATCCGGATATATAGATGTACAGTAACCTATGTACAGATATACAGATAGATAGATAGAAAACTATTTGCACACCATGTTACAGATTTAAATAAGTAACATAATACATAAAATTTCCGAAGTGTAGTGTACAAAGGGCAGCCTTATTGCCAAAAGCAATCTCTTCCAGGCAACCTTACGAAGGATCAAATGTTTCAGAGAGACAGTGGTATATTGATGAGTAGTTTGAATAAAGGATCTTCTTAATATCTTTTTGTACATTATGTTCCTAAGTTGTGAATTAAAATTGAAATTGATAACACTTTAAAATTATTTTGGTTAGTGTGCCTATTCTTCGTTTTTATGCATGTTAGATTACTTAGCTTCACCTAAACACAAATAAAATTGAAGTGTCTGTTTGTAATATTATACACGGTACATATACAAAAATAACATTATTTTCTATTTTTGTATGTCTGTCCGGCTAGACACAGGGGCTGATTGTACTCTTCGGTCTTCTGTATAATCTGCCGCACTGTGTGGTTGTAGTCTATGGTGCCATATCCGCTCAGCGTGCTATGGAGAGGGCTATGCTCGGCGTTTCTCTAAGGGCATCCCTTAGAGAAACGCCGAGCACCTCGGAGTCGGATCACCTCGTTTTTGATGCGATCATCAAAAACGAGGCGAGCCGATAAAGAACCAGGGTCATCGACATAGCCCACAGGATAAGCAAGCTGAAGTGGCAGTGGGCTGTCTACATTTGCTGTAGAACCGATAACCTTTGGGGTAAACGAGTTATTGAGTGGAGACCGCGTCTCGGCAAACGTAGTGTAGGACGTCCACAGGCCAGGTGGAGTGATGATTTGCGCAAGTCGACTGGCAGGAACTGAGTGCGAGAAGCCGAGGATCGAACTGAGTGGCGTGCAATTTGAGAGACTTATGTCCAGCAGTGGACTGCGATAGGCTCATGATGGTGATGAAAGGTTGAAGATGTGATAGTGAGTGATTTATAGAACAGGCTCTGTTTAGTTATATTTACGTTTTCTTCTTGTAAACTGAGAGATCCCAGGTTACAAGAAGGTACAGAAAGATAAAATATCATAACGGCAATACAAGTTTTTACGGATGTAAATAATTTTTGCTCAACATTTTTATTACATCTTGATTATACTTATTGCAAGTTTCACTTCATTCGTCTTATGTGTGGTCCTTGAACCTTGGTTCTTTGCAGTTATGAAGTTTGATGATGACTGTTGAGATTATGTGAACCGTTAAATAGCAGAACCACGACCATAATGTTACGGTGGGTACATATTACTACATTTATTTGAAATGTAAAGGTGAAATGGAGTGATTTCTTGAGAAGGAAGAAACGTTTTTGTTAATGAAATCTTCTGAGAAGTTTAATAAATCCGATAATTACCAGCTTCTCGTTGATATGGTAAGAGTTATCTATATTTATCATTATGATTAGCCTATTGTAGTTCACTGTTGGACACAAGCCTCTCACTATGCATACCACTAGATCTGTTTTGTAATTTTGTGTTTCTCCCATCCAACTCCTGCCACGCATCACTGCTGCATTATACACGTGTGTGTAGTGACCACAACTCTTGGTATCTAGTCATGCCTTGCATCAGGCAAGGTAAAGTCATTTTCATAGTAATTATAAAAAAAACGAACAATTAGTAATGAGATAAGTGCGTTCAATTATAATATACATTATTCATAATAAAAGAAATTATTAAAATTAATGTAGATCATGCTTTTATCAAATTAATTACACCATATGCTTTAGTATCGCTTACTCTAACTCTTGTATCACTAGCAATTTATAAATTTGAGTGATTTAACTGTAAACAGATCCGTTTTTTGGTGTTTTATTCATAATTTATAATTCTAGATTGATATCTTGTTTTTAAGTATAATGTTACTCTTGACTTCTTAAGGTGTCCAAGCTTATAAATCTTTTTGATACTAATGTGGACATCTATATAAATAAAACTGAATCACAAAAATGTATGTACGCGCTTAACTTTCGATCGACTGCACCAAATTGGATAATTCTTGGTTTATGTGTTTTTTACTGTCAGGACAAGGTTTATATGAAAAAAATAAAAGAAAACCGGTGTTATATTTTCTAAGTTCTCTTAGTCGTTTACATTGCAGCCCTGTGGAAAGTTAACACAGGCTTACTAAAATAAGTTTTCGGTAAATTAGATAATTTTCACGAATATTAATATGGCGGTACAAATTTCGCCGGGCGCTAGTTTAATATATTGTCGCGACTTCACAAACAGCGCAACAGAAGCGCAGGTGATTAGAAAAAATCACCGAGGATAAGCAACGCGGCGTGGTCAGTAACTGGATGGGTGACCGATTATGGCGTGTAATCGTGAGCGTCTCCGTGATTCGGAGGTCACGTTAAGCAGTCGGTCCCGGTTGTTATCATAGGATTACAGTCGTGAAGCTTAGTTGGAGGCCTTAGGACGGCTTAAAAATATCCAACGGTAAGGTTGCGTAGCCACAACGTTGTATTGCCAGTCCTCAATCCGCACTAGGCCAGCGTGGGGACGTTTGGCCTTAACCCTCTCTTGAGAGGAAACCCGAGCCCAGCTGTGGGATATTATGGGTTGTTGATGATGAAATGAAATGAAGTGACAAATATAAACTTATGACTGCATAAAAAGTAACTAAATTCTAAATTGTCGAAAGGAACTGAAACTAAAATGTATACAATACAAGACACGAGAACTGACGTCCTCAGTCCTGTAGCTTTAGCGAGGAGCAGTTGTTGCTTAGAAATTAAAATTTCTATGAACCTCGGTAGACTAAGCCGCCTATTGGGCACCCATTGTGATTTGGTTGGTCCTCAAATATGATGACTGCTGTTGTTAGCTCCTTGCACATTAAAGTCTCTATATTTTTATATAATAAAATACATATATAAAATATTACTATAAATATAAAAATGAGTGTTTATCTGTATGTCCTTTATAGAATCGTAAACTATGCATTTGATCATGTCATGATCTTCAGCAAAGTGTTGTACATGAGCCCACAAAGGTTTCTGAGTTAGTACGACCAGCTTTCCCCCGCGGCGTTGCCTGCGATTTTTCTTGTACCGCGGGTAACAACGCAGGGTTTAGCTAGTATATGTATAAATAAGTTCAACAAAGTTTACTGCCATCCGGAAACACCAAATAAGGTATTTCCTCATTTTGGTACTAATCATTGAAAATTTCGCATAATCTTGCAAAGCGAGGCCCTGCGTGGGCAGTGACCCTGACCTGACCTTAGCGGAGCAATGTTTCTTTCTATCGTGTCAGATGAAGACAAGAACTTCCCGTTTTGTTTATTACTTGGTTTTTACGTACTGTCAGATGAGTGAACTTAATAGCCACAACAAAATGCATTTTGCAGTGAAAAAAGGTATACTAACTCTTTATTTATTTGTTGTTGTCTACTTCGCGGTTGATGTTTGGTCTTTCGAGCCATTTGTTCTATTGGTATTCTTCTCATAGCTTTGATAATAATTATAATAGTATTAGTTATTTCAGTATTAGATAATAATTATAATTCCATGTGGTGAATAGTTAAGATTAGTGAAGAGTTAGAGGTACACTTACCCCTCCCATTGGTGTCGTAAAAGACTGAGGGAGGAAATAATATAAGTCAACATCACTGCAATGAGAAAGAAAACTTGATGCGAACCTTATACCAACGCGTCTGGTCAGCGTGCTATAGTAGTTTTTTTTTTATGGAGTTGGAGGTAAACGAGCAGACACATCATCTGATGGTAAGCGATTACCGGCGCCCATGGACCTGCACCATCAGAGATGTCACAAGTGCGTTGCCTGTCTTAAAGGGATGGGGAGGGAACGGAGGGAGGGATTGGGGTATGGGTCTCTGATATCCTCACTCACTCGGTGAAACACAGCGCAAACGCGGTTTCATACTGGTTTTCTGTGAAGCTGTGGTATGACTCCGGACGAGTAAGCCGATTTATGCCGAATCGTGGCTCTTCCACTGTAAAATGTCCTTTCTAAGTAGCAGTAGACTGCTGAAGGCTCTTGATATGATGTGGTTTTACGATTAATTATCCAAACTGCTAAATCTTACCGAAATCTGGTGCACAGTTTCTATGTTGACGGGGTGGGAATTCTCTTCTGATGTCCGATTTCTCGGACATGTAGGATCCAGGAGTTTGTGATATTTCCACTAACCACCTTGAAGTGTCTAAATTCGATCAGGTAACAATCCTATTCTCTATATCATTTCTCTTGCCGGAGACGCTCGGAATCGATTCTCTTCCGAACCCATTCACCGCTTAGCCTAACAGCTTCGCAGAAAGACATCACTGACAAGCCGTGGGAGAGCCACGCTTCGGCATGAATGGGCCGGCTCGACCGAAGTGATACCACGGTCTCACAGAAAACCGGTGTGAAACAGCGCTTACGATGTGTTTCATCGAGTGAGTGAGGATACCGGAGGCCCATACCCCAATCCAACGCCCCCTATCCCCCTCACCATTCCCTTTCCTCCCAGGCCGCCATAGTGTGGGTCACCATGCTGCATTGTTCTTTTTCGCATTTGGATGGTGACCACCACTCTTGGATTCTGCTCATGCTTATAAAAAAAAAAAAAATCACTACGCTCCAGTATACATCACCCGCCAGATTGGCAGTGCTGACTGCTGGAGGGAACAGGTCCGATTTGATATCCACGTATTTATCTTATTATTTTAGTAATGAACAAACTGACATAACAAATGAACTAAATATGTAAATAATCTATTTGACTGCCTCGGTTTCGGAGTTACAGCGTATGCTTCTGTTGTGCCTCTCGGGTTCGATTCCCGGATCGAACCAAATGTTTGTTTGATCTGCCAATATTAGTTTCCGAGTTTATGTGTTTCCTAGGAATAATAAGTATGTATTTACAAAAAAGTTTATATATGTATTTATATAAGTTGTCCAGTACCCATAATACAAGCCCTGCGTGGGACTATATGGCGTGCTGCGGAATATTTGTTATTATTAGTACTCAATGTTGTTCGATATAGATCAAAGTTATCTAATATTTGTTCAGTTTGAAGTTTATTTTGCAGCTAAATTACAGTTATTTATGCTTATCCAAGTCATGTTATTAATGAATTATGTTTACCTGAATCAGATTATGCTAAAGTATCATATTAATAATTTTAATATTCAAAACTATTGAATATTAAATTATAAAACTTATTTTCTTTAATCTTAAATATTAAGAGGCTTATGTTCACACCAGGCTAATAATTTGCTCCAAAATATTAGGTTTTTATAATACTAAAATATTAATCGTACCGTAGAGTTGTGTGTTCAAGATTCCGATAACAATATATGAATTTTCAAACAATGTTTCAATAGAAAGTACATCTATAGCATATATGCACCAAGTTTAATAAAAAGAATAAGTCAGAGTGGCTGTGCAATATGGCCGATACGGCACTCAATGGAAAAGAAAAATTTATATTTGTATCTACATTTATTTATAAAATACGTGATGGTGACGTATTAATGATGCAGAAGCATAACGGGCTGCCATAAAGTGGGTCACCATGCTGCGGGGTTGCATTGTCTCCGGATGGCGTAAGAAAGCGGTTCCCGGATCTCTACCGTCTCAGGCGCAGAGTGGCACACCGTGTGGTTTTAGTCGGTTCGATTCCGACACACCGCCCCGCCGCAAACCCCGGTGGGGTGAAGGCCCGAGGGGGTTTCCACACGTTAAAAAAAAAAGGGATGCATTGTCTGCATTCGCCATGAGTATGGATTATGGATACCATTCTTGGATTCTCCTTACTTTTTCCATTGGGCGAGATGGAGTCATTTTGGTGGTCGGGTTAGCATTTCGTAAAATGGGGTACAAACTTTTGCATCACATATAGATAGATTATTTTATAGGTATAGATGACTAGTATAAAAGTGATTTCAAATTTAAGTGCTCAGAATTAGTTGACAAACTGTCATAACAAATAGTTTGCCCAGCACGAAACCGTTTGTTAAGAATTTTTTGATGTTCTGTTCAAGTATTTATAAGACGTCGATTTATACTTATAACTAAATTTATTCACTTAAGTGTATAAATTCGGTTATAAGTTTAAATCGATTGATAACTACCTACTAGAGTTTAGTTTTTTTTTTCTCAATAAATACTTAAATTTACGAGTTTCTGATAGAAATCGGATATCAGGTATTTTGTCGACAAGCCATTGATGAATGGCGTTATAAATGCGATGTTCACGACCCTAATCGGATGGTGTAAATTGATTGAGCCTACGGTGGACGACGTTATGGAATAATTTATAGTTAATTAATATAAAAAAATGTGTTTTAATAGTAAAGCGAACTAGGTAGAAACAAAAGCATGGGACGTTTATATTCGTATATAATTTTACCGTGGGAGAGCCACGCTTCGGCATGAATGGGCCGGCTCGACCGGAGTAATACCACGAATGAAACTATGCGAAATAGAGCTTGCGCTGTGTTTCAACGAGTGATTAAGGATATCGGTGGCCTATACCCCATCTCCTCCCCAATCCTTCTTGCCATCCCCCACAGGCCGGCGACTTGTGAGGCCTCTGGTATTGCCGGTGTCCTTGGGCGGCGATAAACTTACCATCAGGTGATACCTTTGCTCGTTTACCCTCTATTACATAAGAAAATAGTAACGGTAACCATGGGATATTTTTGCTACAAGCTTTTAAAAACATTTAGTTGCTCATTTAATATACGCTTTTATTTTAAAAACCTATTTTTAGCCGACTACGGTGAAGTCAAAGGGAGTTATAGTTTAGGCGGTCTAAGTACTTACATATATGTGTGTTAAATCGGAGCTTCTAGACTCATCATCATCTTCCTAGCCTTTGTTATTATTATTATATCTTTTAAAAAGACAAATATAATACATTTTTATTAAAATATATTCAGTGTCGCGGGGAACTTTATAAATGTATAGGAAAAAGACACAAAGAACACCCCAGAACAACAATTTGTGGATCACGCAAAGTGCTGGTGTAGTAGAAATCGGGTGGTGAAAGCTTAAATCACTAGCTTACATTGTAATTAACGCATGGCCTATGCACTATCTGTATGCAAGCAAAGAAAAAGTGCAGTTCCGGTAGCATCAAAAAGACTAGCCAGCAACCTGACTAAATAGGCACGATCCCAGGAAAGTCATAGGCATCGTAAACAACCACCTGTTCACTATAGGCGCAACAGAAAGCCCTCTATGCAAGGGATGCATGGAGGCAGAAGGAACACCACAACACGTTCTCACAGAATGCAGATGTGTGGCGGATCAACGGGCAGACATCCTCCAAACTCCCGGGAGCATGTAGTTACCTGAAAAGGCTGCTGAGCTTCTGGGATGATCTAGGTTGATTGGAGTAAGAAGATAACAAATTCACATACAACGGCCCAATCAAGAGGCTTAGTGCAGAAATGTCCCGGTAAAAAAAATTAACAACGCACCATCTGTCACTAATTCGTATGTCGTAGAGAAATGTGGCCAAACATAACTGAAGCTGTTATTGTTTATAAATATTATCTTGCATGCAATGTGTGTACACCATGTTTATACAAATAAAGACTATATATAACTTTTTTTTACATGTGTCGTGTACCACCGGGGTATACGGCGTGTGTCGGAGTCGAACCGACTAACGGGAGACAAGGATCCGGGAACCGCTTTATTACAACATCCAGTCCCCATCCAGCGCCTGCCCGCACTGAAGCGGGGACCGTCTCCTGGTAAGACTCTCAATTTAGGCGACGTAAGGCACACGCGTACGTCGCCTCCTCGCAAAGTCTATCTATAACTACACCAACCGTACAGTCAAATTCCTAAGATTGTTTGAGCGCCTTTAATGAATAATTGAACGATTTAATGAATATGGTGTCAATAGATTTGAAATAACAATCCGAGTGATATGCGGCATGTATATTTTAAAAGAAAAAAAATGTAGTTTGTAATTTTTTGCACAAAATACTTAATCTTAATTATGTTTGGTGTGCGCCTTAGATAATTGTATGTCCATTTTCTAAGGCTATGCACATATTAATAATCCTTTCTAATTTATTTGTCTCTGAATCATTGTGCATTAGTGGGTAATTTGCGCATGAATTACCGAGTTTCTTGAATGTGAAGTGGAATCTTGGAAGTGGTTGGTACTTCCAATATGAATATCTATATTCTGACAATTTTGTTCAGGATAATAAAACAAACTTAAAAAAATTAGAAATACCATCACTTCTTGATTATTATGTAAAGTTTCAATTTTATCTGACAGATGAAGATAATAACAAAGTTGTTAAAACGGTTTTTAGTCTGTTTTGATATATAAACAAAATTAAATATAATCGGAAACTCACTACTGTTGTCCACTGACTATTAATATGTAGATTGCAAGCGTGTGATTTAAAGGCGAAATTTATTTATTTATTCATCGTAAAACATGAACATAGAGAACATTAGTTTATCATTATACAAATGTGACAAGGCGAATGTAGTTTTCTAAACAGAATAAATATACATGCAATTAAACTATTATATAAAATATATAAATTTAAAAAGGGTAAATTAGCTTTTAGTACTCAGTTTTATCATCATTTTTGATGTTAATTTTATTTTGTCAATAAATAACGTAATTTAATAAATAAAAATACGAATATCAATTATGCATATTGATAAATAATATTTTTTTAAACAATCATTATAAAATTGATTTCGTTTTAAAAAGTAACATTATGATAATTTTATAATTCAAATTATAACTTAGTAAATTATTTTTCAATAAATTTATATATACAACATTTTATTTAGACAATAAAATTTATGTTGTATTTATAAATTAAGTTCATTATTTGGAATATGAAAATTATGTGACATCCTCTGGAAGCTTCATAGATTTTTAATTGTTTTATCATTTTTCTCAGACACAACATTTGCATAATTTTAAGTTGAGGTAATTTAAAGTGCAACATTTATGTTACCTGTCT
>PKRV01000425.1:1265062-1316853 GCA_003709505.1 Hyphantria cunea
ATATATATATATACATATATACTTATGGTATAAGGAGCAAACGAGCAGACGTATTGCCTGATGGTAAGCGATTACCGTCGCCCATGGACACCTGTAACACCAGAGGTTTCACAAGTGCGTTGCCGGCCTTTGGGGGATGGGTAGGGGGATAGGGGGGAGGGGTTGGGGTATGGGGCTCCGGTTTCCACTCTATGAAACACAGCGGAATCGCTGTTTCACACCGGTTTTCTATGAGACCGTGGTATCACTCCGGTCGAGCCGGCCCATTCAAGCCGAACTATTTTCTTCGAAATGGTTGTATTCGAAATCAGAATTTATTTTTTCTGTTTAAAACTTCGACAGACTTCTTTTTCGATGAAACAATATCCTAATGCTTTAATCTCGTATTAGCGTTGAAACTTTTTGACTTATTATTATTAATTATAATATTGAGATTTATTAAGCTTTAATTGGATACATTACAATTGCTAACACTTTTGACACTTAAAAAAACACGTTCAAAATTTTTTTTATGCTTAGGACTACCAAAGTGACCCTACTCTGCCTGATGGAAAAGAAAGGTGGTCACCATATTCATTGTGAATGCAGACAAAGCAAGAATACAGCTCAGTGACCCACACCATAGCTGCCTAGTGATGTTTCTGCTTCCTTGGGCCTCCAGTATCGCATTCACCAACGAAACAAGACAGTACGAATACTGTCATTCAGGTTGATCTTCTGTGCGAAAGCAGTACCGCCGCGGTCCGGTTGATCCAGCCGTAGCCGAAATCAAAGTAGCTCTACCACCTTACATAATTATTGGTAAATATAGCATATTTCGTATAGTTATATTAAATATTTCAGTTCTATTCACCTCAGTTAAATGCTAAGTAGCTGGACGACCGAGCTTTGTTCGGTATTCTTTTTTGATAAATTTTCTAAATATGAATCTTAGACCGATTTCTCGCCCCCGAAAGCTGACTGCGTATTAAATTTCATGAAAATTGTTGGAGACGTATCTGAGATTCAGATTGTTATTAATGTATATATAACACTTATACACTTAGTAAAGTGTATTATTTATTGAATATTAAAGACAAGGCTTGAGAGAAATTTTCCAAAGAAACCAGTTAACGATAAATATTATTACTAAAATCTAAATCTAATTTATATAATTTTCGCAACGTGTCTTGTAAATATACGCCACGGGCGACCAGAATTTCGATGGGCGTCACCAATTTTAATTGGTTGAGCAAAAATATAGAGTTTATAAATCAAAAATTTAAAGAATAAAATACTTGTTAGTTTATAACAAGTGGTGAAAGTCGGTCAGTAACTTCGTAAATGTATGTGTTTTGACTGGGTACATCCAGAAAAAAAAACCCGAATTACAGTTCAACATTGTTAGTTAGGTATCGAGTTGAATGTAGTTAAAAAAGATGTCATGGATTATGCGACGTACGATAAAAGTCGTCACAACACAACATATACAGTTACTTTTTTTTTTTTAATCTTTAATCTGCCAAAATGACTCTGCCCTGCCTGATGGAAAGCATGAGCAGAATCCAAGAGTGGTGGTCACCATCCTCAATGCGAAAAAGAACAATGCAGTATGGTGACCCACACTATGGCGGCCTGGGGGGAAAGGGGATGGTGAGGGGGATAGGGGGCGTTGGATTGGGGTATGGGCCTCCGGTATCCTCACTCACTCGATGACACACAGCGTAAGCGCTGTTTCACTTCGGTTTTCTGTGAGGCCGTGGTATCACTCCGGTCGAGCCGGCCCATTCATGCCGAAGCGTGGCTCTCCCACGGTACGTCAATTATTAACTGTTTTTTTTTATTATTATTTTTGTAGGAAACTGAGATTCATCGATGTACTTAAATAAAAAATTAAATCAAGTAAAGGTCAAAAGGGTCTGCAACGATTGTATACAAATTTTGACTCTATGTGTATGTACCAAAATATGGTTTTTATTACAATAACAACATATAATGGTTTTACAATCAGCCACGAAGCATGGCAGAGTACAGCTTATCTTTATATATATATATATAAAACGTCGTGTTCGTTACACGATTTATAACTCAAGAACGGCTGAACCGATTTAGCTGAAAATTGGTGGGGAGGTAGCTTAGAACCAGGAGACGGAAATTTTACATAGAGTATTCTTTTTTACCTTGCGCCGCGGTATTAACCATTGTTGTTGTTGTAACACCGCGGAGCTCAGCTAATAATAAATAAATAACTAATAGCAACAGTAAATTAGACATTACTGTGAGAAAAAAATAGTTTTTTTTGTCTTTTGTGTATGGCCTTACCAAAATGGCTCTACGCTGGCTGATGGAAAGCGTAACCAGAATCTAAGAATGGTGGTCACCATACTCCTTCCGAATGCAGTATAGTGACCCACACCATAGCGGCCTATTGTAGTTTCTGCATCATTGCAAGTTACTATAAGTTTAACAATTTTAAATTCCAAAACTTCAATAATAACAAATTAAATATACTACTTTAATAGAAACTCATAAGAATTATAATCGTATATTTTTCAAACAATTTCATTCTGTAGTAATCGATTATTTTACATATATGAAATAACTAAACCTTGCATTTAAACTTGAACATAACTCACGAACAGGTGACTAATAAAACTGTTGCAATACAAGAGTTACGTCAAAGGCCAACAAGCCTTAACGTGGTTCACCCCTTTTTTATACGTCTAGAAACCCCCTCTGGCCTTCACCCCACCGGGGTTTGCGACGGGGCGGTGTGTAGGAATCGAACCGACTAAAACCACACGGTGTGCCACTCTGCGCCTGAGACGGGAGGGATCCGGGAACCGTTTTCTTACGCCATTCGAACCCCTCCCAGAGAACGTGGTTCACACCGACACAACCTTTCTAAGTTTTCGGAAACTCCAATGAAAATCAAGGTTCTGTTCTTGCGCAAAATCTTACGAAATTAATTGAAAAGACAGAATCTTATAACACACTAGCAGCCAGGCCCGGCTTCGCACGGGTATACATTGGTATTTTCTCAAATATTTAAATATTATACATTTTAAACCGCTCTTAGCAAACTTTTCAAGCTTTAATACGAAGTTTTCATACAGACCCCTAACTTCTTTGCCAATGTAATATAGCCTATGTTACTCGGAGATGACTTAGCTTTCTAATGGTGAAAGAGTTTTTACATCGGTTCTGTAGTTTCGGAGCCTATTCAATGCAAACAAGAAACCAAATATTTCCTCTTTGTAATTTTAGTATAGATTCATCGGACCTACATTTGCTGATTTCATATTAATGCTCTACGTATATCAAACCATTGCAATAGGCCCTTTGATAACATTCTAAATTCTTTTTTCGACAAATGGTAAAACTCGCTTTAATTATATTAATAATGATAATCCAGCTTACATTAATAAAACGGCTAGTAAAGTAAAGTAGCCAGTGTAAAGCTAAATATGACTGCAGTTATTATTAAACCATTTAACACGTGCTTAGTGTGGTAATCTCTCTTATTAGATAGTAGTTTCGATGGCCATCGATTCTATTTTCCGGGTCTGTGCGCAATAAGAACACAAATCGGGAAAATAATATATATACATTTTGTGGATTTAAGTATTTTTATCCTTCCATCAATTCCTTCATGTTTCAGAGATCCAAGACCTGCTAACAATATCTTCAGTGAGAGTGTTATATATTTCCGTTGCATAAATATTTGTGAAGTTACATTCGATGCCGGAATCACCCTCAGTAGTTTTATCTTAAATAAACAACAAAACTCTCGAATTCTTAGCATTAAATTCAAACCGTCAACACAGTAACGATTATTAGTATATATATATTATATTATAGTATTATACCGTGGGAGAGCCACGCTTCGGCATGAATGGGCCGGCTCGACCGGAGTGATACCACGGCCTCACAGAAAACCGGTGTGAAACAGCGCTTACGCTGTGTTTCATCGAGTGAGTGAGGATACCGGAGGCCCATACCCCAATCCAAAGCCCTCTATCCCCCTCACCATCCCCCTACCCCCCAGGCCGCCATAGTGTGGGTCACCATGCTGCATTATTCTTTTTCGCATTGAAGATGGTGACCACCACTCTTGGATTCTGCTCATGCTTTCCATCAGGCAGGGCAGAGTCATTTTGGCAGCTTAAATAAATAATAAAAAAAAAAAAAAAAAAACGAATTTAGTACTAACTGATATTTGATAGATACCATTATTTATTCTACAAAACAATGGGTGGGTGGATAATATAGTGAGAAATGTTTTGTTAATGTAAGCTGAGTTGTCATTAGGTATCGGATATGAACATTAAATGTTAATAACGTTAATAGAAACAAACGGTATACACCATAAAACACCAAAGCTGATAGCGGTACTATAAAACTGGGAGAACGAAACAGTGGCCGCCCGTTGCTATGTCAACGGAAATAGAGATATTTAAATATTAATTTAGTCATATGTAAAGTTTGAAGCTATAAACGTACACATTTAGAGCGACAGTTGTTTAGTGACTTATCGGCTTCATAAAATAAATTAAATTTACAGAAATAAACAAGCAAGAACGCGTAAGTTTTGTTTAGAAACAATCATTAGGATAGGCAATTTTGAGGATCTAGTTAAAGTTATAGAAATCATCAGAGTACTGTTTCTGCTATTATTTTAGGGCTAGTTTCAGCAGCTGATACTGATAAAGTCCCTAATGGACTATTTTGAATTATTTTGCCAGATAACAACTCAAGATTTCGGTTTCCCAAGTCTCTGTCCCACAAATATATCAGATACCCACACATATAACATAGAAAGACAGGTTCCTGTTCTAAATAAGCCTGACAGGCTAAAAACTTTTTATTGCATAATTTTCTATTTCTGTATTGTTAGAGATTATATACTTACGTAAGCCTTTAGGCACCCTCCCCTGGAATTCCAGGAAGAGCAATTTCGATCTCTATCTTTCATAAGCGCAAGCCTGCGGGTGACAGATGAGGCCTTCAGCCGCCCTAGCAGAGAGTAGAAGCAGGCACGGACGCTGCGAAGCATGCTTTTCTACGCTAGCAACGAGAACATCAGGGTTCCGACACAGGAGGGGGCCATTTACTAACTTGATGGCCCTAGGTACGTCGGGGTTCCAGGGTTTTCCTTTCTAAGGTGAACCTGGTTCCCCGACTTCCATCACCCGAGACAGCGTGTGGTTTTATTCGGTTCAAGTCTGACATGACACCAAGAGATAATATCCGAGGGGATTTCCACGCAGGAAAAAAGAGGGCGAAGAATTTGATTTCAGAAATCAAATTCAAAGTTATTTGTTTCTCCAAATGGGTTTCACACTTGTACAAAGCTACGTGTTTTCAAGCTAAATGAAGACGGCATTTTCTACGAATGCGAAAAAACTTGGAAAGAGTCTACGACCTGACTATATCGTCTGAGTCTTCCTCTATATATTTTTTTGTAAAACCGTGGCCAGTCCATTCGTGCCGAAGAGTGACTGTTAAACGGTAAAAACTTTTTTTAATAACTTAAAAATTTTATTTAGTCCTCAATATCCTTAATTAGGTATATATTTAAATATTGCTACAGTTAGCTTTCTTTTCAATAAAAACGTACAGTGACATGAGTGCACCATATCTAAATTATATATTTTTATTAGTTGACCCCAGAAGCTTATTTTGGGTCAAGTGTGAAGAATGTACAGTTTCATATAATTTATTCAGGTAATTAAATTTTTGAATTATTTTACTTGAATAAATTATATAAATCATTTTGTTTCCTTATTTGTTAGCTGAGAGCGGCAGGCCTTTGGTATCCTCACTCACTCGGTGAAAACAGCGTAGGTGTTGTTCACACCGGTTTTCTGTGAGGCCGTGGTATCAATCCGGATGAGCCGGGTCATGCATGCCGGAGTGTGGCTCCTCTACTAGGATATGATATGAGTGAAGAATAGGATAGGAGTATCCACTAAAAACCACTCCGACGGCCAGTCTCAGGTTTCTCGTTCTGGGGAGAATATCGGTCATGTCATGCTCTGTACCCGGGAAAAAAATTCTTTACCAGGGTGGTAGCTCATATCTTTACATTTATATCATTACATATCTATATTAAGCAATCAGACCGCTTTCCCAACCCTCTGTTTCAGAATCAAAAAAATACAATTTAAAGCAACTATATTGCTTTCTACTGTATCTTCTGTGTGTGATGGTCGATCTAGACCCTTATGCTTACATTTATACTAAAAATGAAAACATTTAAGTGTGTCTATTCAATTAAGAAGGATATATTTCTAGCTACATTTTATTATAATGCTGTAAATAAGAAATTGGCGGCTCTATGGTCACAGATGGATTGTACGGTTGAGGTCACACTTTTATTACTTTCATTGTTTATAGCTCATGAGGTCTTAAGTTCAATTCTCGTGTATGTGAAAATTATGACACTGTTTTAGGGTCAATAACCCATTGGAAATTAATTCTGACTGTTGTATCAAATGAGAAACTATTTCTAGTGATTTTTGTTAAAAGTTTCTATTTAGCAGTAGGTGTGTGATAAGGTAAAACAGTTATCACACATATATACAACAGCTTACACGAACCTGAGCAAGCCATTATCGTGGAAGAGCCACGCTCGGCACGAAAAGGCCGGCTCGATCAGAGAGATACCAAGGCCTCACAGAAAACCGGTGTGAAACAGCGCTTACGCCACGTTTTACCGGGTGAGTGAGGATACCCGAGGGTTCAGACCTTAACTACCACCCCATCCCCCTCCAAGTTGCCATCCCCCAAAGACCGGCAATGCACTTCTAACGCCTCTATTATTGCGGGTGTCTGGCGGTAGTTGCTTACCATCAAGCGATACGTCTGCTCGTTTGCCCTCAATTCCATAAAGAAAATAACATTCTTAATCTTTGTTCATCTAAAATTTTTCACTTTTATCGGCAGTCCTTATGACTGCCTTTTTTTATTTAGAAGTAGAAGTTTCACATCATCAACAGCCTTTTACAGTCCACTGCTGGACACAGGCCTTTCTTTAGAAAGGAGGTTTGAGCCTACTTTACCACGCTGGCCAGACGGGCAGTACGTGGTACAGTAGACAGGAAAACTTTAAACAAAACCTTATACACAATACCTATAGAAATTGTTTCTAGATTTCCATCTCTCTGCAGTGATATTGTCCTTCGTACTTTGTTCTATGAGTCGATTGTTACGGCACTCATGGAATGAAAATGAGTGGTAATTTTTCAGATTCTTAATCCATCACCACTCGAGCAAGTAGAAGTTAGCACTTCTATTTTTAGCAATAAGTAAAGATACCATAATTACAAACTGTAAATGTCTGGGCTTTCATTAAAACAACACATGGCAACAGCATAATTTCAATTTACGTTTAGATACGGTTGGCCAAGTGGTTTCAGTGGTCGCCACACCGCTTCCTACTGCGCCAAGTGTTGTGGGTTAAAATCCTACATGGAACAACACTTTGTGTGATCCATAAATTGTTGTTCTAAGTCTGGGTGTTTGTAAAGATCCAGGAATGTATATTTGTAATGCGGGAGTAGTCATTAGAAAAAAAAAAGAAAACATTTATTTTTGACAATCGCGCCCTAGTTCACTCGAACAAATAGTTAAAAACATTTGCATAAATTAGTAGTATCAAATATAATTCACGTAGCAGCCTTAATGTGTCTATAATGGGATGAGAATGGTCGTAAAAGCTCGTTTCGTTCACACCGGTCTTACCGGAACGAGTATCGACTACATACTGATATATCAAGTTCAAAGTTCGTATATAAATATAATCTGTAGCTACTGACTGTAGTTTTATTTATAGCCAAGTTTATTTACATTCTAGAAGTGTGTACCTCTTTATTTTTTAGCAACACTGCCTTCTTGATAATATATCTTACAGGTTCATGTTAGGTATGTATGAAACACAGTAATTCACCTGCGAAGGAAAGCTCACATTCTTTCCATGCATTATGGTATTCTATTTCATCCGTGCACTCCACCTTATTTGAAGGAACGATATTCATCAATGATACACATTCAAGATTCTTGACGTCATCTGAATCTCTGGAAATGGCAGTACCTATTCATTGTACCAAGTTTTACGATAAACCGTTTATTGTACAAGCTATCCAACAACGTCAGTGCCACATCTCTTTCTATATTTAAAATATTAGTCAAAGAATTAATTATTTCAAAGAATTAAATTAAGAATTTCTTCCTAAGTTTATTACGAAGGAGGGGCGCGCTTCGACACGACGACGACGCTTTCGTCGGCTCGACCGAAGTGATACCACGACTTCACAGCAAACCGGTGTAAAACAGCACTTACGCTGTGTTTCACCGAGCGAGTGAGGATACCGGAGGTCCATACCCCAACCGAATGAGGAGGAGTATGGGGGAGGCCCCATCCTCCAAAGACCGGCAACGCACTTGTAATGCCTCTGGTGTTGCAGGTGTCCATGGGTGGTGGTAATCGCAGACCATCAGGTAATACGAATGCTCGTTTGCCCCCAATACATTAAAAAAAAGTAAGATTAAAGACAACTATTGATAACCTATTTGTTTGATTCATCAAGAGTTTATTATAATTGTTTCTGTATAACAATTTATAACAGTAACAAGAATTAAACACATAATCTCTAAAACAATTATTATTTACATTATTAATTTTATATTCACAATTGTAACCAGCCATTTCAATATTAACTTGTAACCTCAGATGTCCATGTCTGTCTGCTTAGTTAATACCTTGCCGAAAAAATATTTCATCATTACAGTCCGTTTTATTGAAATTGTGCAATATTTTTTATTACAATCTCATTTTTTATTTTACTTGCGTTTAAATAAAGTCAATTATTTTTTTTTTTTTTATTTTTAACACAATAAATACCCATGAATTTGTCTTTGTACAGTCGATTGATCCATCCAATCGCCTGTAAGAAATTGCTATTTAGCGATAAGACCGCATTTTGTACATGGTCATTCTACTGCTAAGCTTCTAAATGTCAAGTGCATTAATTAGTTTACAATAAAGTTAATAGTTTTTATGCTAGCTGATCCACCTAACTTTTTTTGCATTTTTTTTCAATCGTACTCGGCTCGTATTGGCTAATCGTGATGTTAACTAACTCACATTTAAAAAAAAAAGGGAAAATCGGTTATGCAGTTTCGAAGTTCATCATGAGCAGAAACGTGACGCGAGAATTTTTATAAAATGCTACATTTTAATTAGTACTATCTTGATTATATTTCTTTAAGCTTCGCTTCTTAATTGATTTAAAAAAGGAGGAGGTTCCCAATTCGTCAGTGTGTATATCCTTATATTCTCAGTATATTATTGCGCTTTTTATTGTCTTCGAGACCTCGGAGGAAAAGAAACTTGAGTTACAGAGGGAACAATAATCAATCTTATCACCGATACCCAAAAGCTATTTTTAGCTGCATCGTAGTAACTACATACCATTTCACTATTATTAATAATTGAAACCACAATACATTCCAACAAACAAATTTAAAACATAAAACAATTAAAAGTTTTCATTGTTTTTTCGCGCTCGCTATTGCTACAGCAATAGCGTCCCCGGTTTCAGACTTAGCATTACTGATGGAGCCACTGCCAGATGACTTTCCTCCACAACCATCATTACAAGGTTCACTGCTATATCTGCTGTAAGGTGCCGATTCTGACCGGTCCGACGATAGTGGTTCCGGAGGTCCTGGTGGTCGTGGGGGTGGTCCTGGTGGTGGTCCAGGCGGCGGTGGCCAGTAATCCCGTGGTGGCGGCGGAGGCCAACAGTCCGGCGGAGGTGGCCAGTGTCTATGATATCCGTAATATCCTGGAGAGCGCTTATACCGCTGCTCGGAAAGACCACCCGTGGCTGGAAAAATCATACGATAAATTAACCTTTGCATAATATAACTATAGTTATTTCGTGTTTATTGTTGTTACTTTAGCCGGTTTTTTTACAGTGAAACACACAACTTGCTGTGAAACTACCATCAACGCCCTCGATACTAATCACAAAGAAATACATCGATGAATTAATATTACATCACGCTTTCAGTTCTTACACTGACACATAAATATCACAACGAGCCGGGTTTATCATCAGGGGCATAACTTAGCCTGGTCAAAAAAGATCTCTTAATTGTATGACACTTAGTTAAACCATTGATTTTTTAATAAAAGTAGCAAAGAAGTGGCCGTATTGTAAGTGATTCACATTTACAACTCAGAGAGAGCCAAAGAGGTCAATGTTACCTACTCTTTGAAATGAATGAAAGGAAACGCCTAACATCAATAAAACCTGACGGGATTCACGGGCTCACAGGTCAACTTCGGTCGAGCCAATCAATATGTGTCTCGGCACACTCTTGTACTATTATTATCATGTTCAATAAAACTAATCAAAGTGTCTGTCATATAAGTGTGTTATTACTCAATATGGAATTTGGAACTTTATAATTCTCTAAAATAAGCAAAACTAGTTGATATCAAGAATCTATCTAGCAAGCGTTACAAATTTTAACTACTTAAAGAACTATACTGTTTATTTGTTCTATATCTTGATCTACAGTATGTATGTATTGAGAAGCTTTTAGAGTTATGAATAGTCTGGTTACTATAGTATATGTTCTATCTAGTTGTTAGTATTTTATTATAATCGATACTGCACTTACTTTGGGTTCCCGCCCATGTGAATTCTAATAACGCTACCACCACCAACAGAACACCAATCTTACACATCTCGGTAATAATTTATGAACATTTTGTCAACAAATACAGTTTATATAACGAATACTGGACAAATATAGTGGAATAATTCCATGAAAAGTGTTTTTCGCGGGTAAATGCTAAAATAACTTGTGTCAACGTAGATGACATATTGTAAAACCCAATAAAAAATTGTGATTATCAGTAGCTCTATTCAACAAAGGATGGCTAAACACGATCAAACCTAAATAATTACTATTTTTTCTTCAGCACACTGAAAATTGTTGTAGATGAGTATTTTCGATGTTTTTCACTGAGAGAGAGGCTACCGTATTCCTATCCGCTGCTAGAACCCAAATTTAGGTGTACCTCTGCAGTATTTACTTATCAACAGGTAACCAGTCTTCTCGTTTAGTTCCTATTCATTAAAAACAGCAAGCATTAGTTATTTAACACTTATTTATACAATGGATTGACAAAACAGACAGTAAAATAAAAAGACTGATTCGAGCCAATTAAAATCACGCAGTGTTAAATCACAAATGAGTCGTGTTTCTGGGGACCCAGGATATCTCTATTGTGAGGAATTTAGAATTCCTGTAGTCTACTATGTGGTCGTTTGTTTATAAAGGGACTTAAGTAACTAGTAGTATGAAAATTACAGAATAGTCCTGAGCTCATATGTCTTAGATAAATTTCTGTCAATCTCCACATCCGTGGTGATATTTTTTTAACTGTCTCGTTTTATTTAATGACACACAAATATCAAGTTTCAGTGTTGTACTTTTTTTCTTTTTATGGAATAGGGGTAAACGAGCAGACATATCGCCTGATGGTAAGCGAGTATCGCCGCCCATGGACACACCAGAGGCGTCAAAAGTGCGTTACCGATCTTTGGAGTATGGGTAGGGGGATGGGGGTCGGGTAGGGGTAAGGGCCTCTGTTATGTTCATACCGGTTTTCTGTAATGCCGTGGTAACACTCCGGTCGGGCCGGCCCATTCATGCCGAAGCGATTCATTTTTGTCTATTTTTAGTCAACGATTGCAATAACTAGCTATTTTTAATGGTAATATCTTCTTTAAGTAAATATTTGCAATAATAATTTTACAAATATTACACGTAAGAAGCCTTGATTCATTGGATTGATCCTAAGAACTTATAGTGTGGAGTATTCCTTACTCTAAATAATACAACTATTTATTTATTAACATGTAGTTTTGATAAGGTAAAATTGATTTAGATCTCTTAGATAACTATTTGTATCTCCTTTTGTATGTCAAAATCCTAGTTCATATTATGCAAGTGTAAGAGTTTTAGAGCATTTTTGCGCAATCTATTAAGTTGGGGTTTTTCTTACATTCGTAGGCATAAAAGAATAAAATAACAAAGTACATAACAATGAGCAATAGTTGAAATAGATAGAAAACTCTTTATTTGTACACTGTATTAAAGTTTTATAAGAGAAAGAAGAAGAAAGAAAACGACAAATATATAAGGTACGAAGGGCGGCCTTATTGCCGAAAGCAATCTCTACCAGGCAACCTTAGGATGGATGGATAACGATAGGCTACTGACTCACCGATACGTTTTGATTTATATCTTAATCTTAGGTAGAATTAGGCAAGTGCTTATTTGTAGCCCTTAGAAATATTTGAGTGTTTATGACTAACTTATTAATATTCAGCATTCAGCAGGATTTGCTGTATGCTGAATATTAATAAGTAAGGATCCTCTAAATACGTTATATTATGAACAATGTCGAAAACCTAAGCCATACCTGACAAAATTACAGTATTATAGTTCTAAATGAAAGATGCATATTGAGCTATTACCTAGAAACAGTTAGCATAGATTTGAGCAATCTGTCTGCCTTATATCTAGTATAGGAATATGTCTTTCCCTTGAACAATGTGAATAAGAAAGCAAGAAAAACATTTTACAACACAGTGAAACCTGTTGCCTTTGTATGTTTTCCGTTACTTGCTACAAAGTCGTAATACAACGTTGAACAATCAATTTGTAGCAGCTTTGTTACGTTTATTATTTAAACTTTAATTTAAAACATGTTTCATCAAAATTAGTAATATAAGTTTTAATTTGAAATATTAATAAACGCTAAGATATAAACGCCAAGATCTATAAAAATTCACACTTCTATTCTACACCAATAGTTATAAATTCTAAATGAACTCTGTCTGTCTGTAATGCTTTCAAAAGTAAACAGCTGCACAGATTTCAATGAAGTTTGGCATGTAGATAATTTAATTCTTGACATAACGAAGGCATAACGGACATACACGCGAGCGGAGATGGTAGATAATAAATGAATAAACTACCTTTATAGTAAAAGTAACCAATCTGAGATCAACAAAATAGAAAATGTTGAGCATATTCTTTAACTAGTTGATATACGAGTCCAAAGATTCACATGAGAAGTAAAATATATCGTCGTCGAATGTGAAGTTCCGCAAGTTTCTTCCTAAGTTTATTACGCAGGAGGGGCGCGCTTCGACACGACGACGACGCTTTCGTCGGCTCGACCGAAGTGATACCACGACTTCACAGTAAAACAGCACTTACGCTGTGTTTCACCGAGCGAGTGAGGATACCGGAGGCCCATACCCCAACCGGATGAGGAGGAGTATGGGGGAGGCCCCATCCTCCAAAGACCGGCAACGCACTTGTAATGCCTCTGGTGTTGCAGGTGTCCATGGGTGGTGGTAATCGCAGACCATCAGGCAATACGAATGCTCGTTTGCACCCAATTCATTAAAAAAAAGTAAGATTAAAGACAACTATTGATAACTTATTTGTTTGATTCATCAAGAGTTTATTATAATTGTTTCTGTATAACAATTTATAACAGTAACAAGAATTAAACACATAATCTCTAAAACAATTATTATTTACATTATTAGTTTTATATTCACAATTGTAACCAGCCATTTCAATATTAATTTGTAACCTCAGATGATCTGAGCTTGTAACAGTTCTTTTTAAGTAATCTGTATTAAACTACCTTCATCTTTCACCTTAAAATTTAGATTAGCTAAAACGACAACAATCGTGCTGTCGTGTTTCGTTGGTCGGCCCAATGATGCAGAAGTATCTCAAAAGGCTGCCATAGTGTGAATCCATTCCTTGTTCTGAGTCTAGGTGTACTTTGTGTTAAGCGCAAGCCTGACAGATGGCCTCATCTGTCACCCTCGCGCAGGCTCGGGTGGAGGCGCGGGCGCTATGGAGCGTGCGCGCCCCGGGAGATAGTAACGGGAACATCGGGCTTCCCATACAGTAGGGGGCTATCGCTCATAGCCTAGTTGCACTAGGTGATTAGAAACAATCAACCGAGGTAAGCAACGACAGCGCGGTCAGTACCTGGATGGGTGATCGTTGGTGGCATGTTACCATGAGCGTCTCCGTGATTCGGAGGTCACGTTAAGCAGTCGGCCCCGGTTGTTATCATACGATAACAGTCGTGAAGCATAGTTGGAGGCCTTCGGGCGGCTTAAAAACATCCAACGGCAAGATATGTAGCCACAACATATTGTTGCCAGTCCCCAACCCCCATTTGGCCAGCGTGGGGACATATGACCTTAACCCTCTCCTGAGAGGAGACCCGAGCCCAGCAGTGGGACATTATGGGTTGTTGACGAGGGGGCCACCTACGTCGGGGTTCCTGGGTTTTTCTTTCTAGGGTGCACCTGGTTCTCCGACTTCTAGTAACCGAGACGGCGCTGCAGTTTTAGTCGGTTCAAATCCGACATGTTACCTGGAGGTGGTATCCGAGGGGATAACCGCGCGAGGAAAACGGAATAAGAAATAAATAAGATGTACTTTATGTCCCTTTCAAGTCAGGTTGTAAGGGATATTAAATTCACTTCTTAAACTTATCTTATAAATTTAATAATCATTGCTTTGTCATTGCAGAAATTGTTTGCTTTTAGTGATGTACAGATTATAATGCTTAAAATGATTAATCATTACTTACCTTGAATGATAATTGTGAGATATTAATGAATGTATGAATATAAATTATGAATTATGAATGAATTATGCGTTGCGTTTTATCAGTGTAAGATTGGAATATTGCTGATTTTATGAATAATGTTTTCAGTTGGTTTAATAAATGGTTATAAAAAAAATGTACATAGCAGAATGTTATTATAAATATTGGTTTATGACTCAGGCAGACATAAATGTTCGGCGGTTGAAATTTGTTTATATATATCAATATTTAGCTATCTAAATTAGTTTTCATCCATACTTATATTATAAATGTGAAAGTGACTATGTCAATTTCAATGAAATTTGGCAAGTAGATACTTTGGTTCTCAAGGAAGGATGAAGACTACTCTTTGCATTGATAACCGACAAACACCACGAATAATAACGGTGAGGCGAAGCTAGTAATAAATAAAACTCAATAACTAGCGAACCAGTTAACTATCATTAAGTTAGAAAAATAAAATGAAAATATGGTAAAGATCAACATTTTATTTTTTGAAAATATATTTTATTTACATTGCCAACATAAACATAAAAATTATTTTACATCAATTATATTTTCTGAAACTTAAGTCATTATAATCTTAAGTCAACAATTCAATAGACATCTTCGTCAATGACCTTGAACAAAATCAATTCTAATATTTCAGGTACCAGATTTAGCCGCTTACAGACACCGCTACAGCATTTCCGCTGCGACTCTTTGCGTTACTCAGGGCATAGCTACCCTTTGCACATGAACTGCACCCTGATTTTTGTCCAGCTGAATCTACACCTTGATTAGCCAGATCTAGGGCACCTTTCAAAGCTGAATTTGACCTATAATAGCCATATCCATTAGAGTTTCTATCAAATCCACCTGCATATTGTGAAGCTGATGCACTTCCTGCGGATAAATCTGAAGAACCTGATCCACTTCCAAATCCAGCCAACTGCTGTTGGTTACCTCCAAATTCTTTAGATAGCTCTTGACCTCCTGTGAAGCCACGATTGGAAGACTCAGAATTTATGTGACCAATTGCATCAAGATTACCACTTTGTGAAGATTGGAACTCTTGGTAGGCGTATTTATTGTTATGGTGAGAGGATCCACGACCACCCTTAGTGCCAAAGTTACCACCATCATTAACGGGCTGGTCACCATAACCATTTGACGACTGAGAATTGAGCTCGCCGCTAGATGACTGAGATTTAAAATCTGAAGACTGTCCCGATCCACCTGACGATTGATCTTGTCCAAAACCACTTGATTGAGCATTAGATTCTGCCGCAGATTGTCCATTAAAGCTTGGTCTAGATTTTGGGTGATTACCAAAGGAACTCTGTTGATAGTTCTCTTTGAAGCTACCACCATAACCTCCAGATGATTGGCCATTAAAATTATTTGATGAGTCACCGTTCGATCCAAATGATGATTGTCCCCCAAATTTACCTGTACCGCTGTTTGATCCCCTAAATGAATCCTCTTGAAATTTTGATGGTCCCTGGCCAGGGCGATGAAATCCGTGTCCACCGCCAAAACTACCATCGTTTCCCCCAGAAAACTGACCAAAGCCCGACGATTGTGAGTTAGATTGTCCAAAGCCACCTGATTGGTCGTTAAGTCCCGCTGAGGACTGCTTATCAAAGTTCGTTGAACCTTGTTGATAGGAACCGTAGCCTCCATTGAATCCACCTCCAGAAGTGTGTCTGGATGAAAACTTATCAAAACCGATTGATGACTGAGCATCAGATCCTGATGACGCTTGACCTCCAAAACCATTAGATGACTCCGATTTGGATTGAGCTGAAGACTGACCGCTATAGCCTCCAGAGTTTGCATTAGATCCAGCAGAAGAGCTTGCTTGTCCACCAGAACTGAATGATGAGGAGCTACTAGAAGATTGTGAGCTTGCTCCACCATTGTAACCACCAAAGCGACTTTCTAAACCAACGGCGATAGGAGGTACTACTGCCAGTTTCTTGGCAGCTCCATCATCTACAGAGGCCAGGGAGATGGCTTCACCTGCACTATCACTGGCATCGTTTCCCCCGATAGCAGCACTTGCCCCGCTAAATACACCATGTTGCTCTCCATTTCGGGTCAATCCGCTAAACTGATGAGCACGGAAGAAGCCTGGCGGTGGAGGCGGTGGAGGCGGTGGAGGCGGTGGAGGAATATCTGTAACAAAACATTAAAACTTTCTTTTACTTTAAATATTTACAATGTCAAGTATATCTTTCTAGGATCTGTATCTTGTTTGAAACTGAAAATTATATTTCATTACTTTCTCCCCACACTAGAAAAACTGATTCAATTACATGATAACAACTATATTTTGCTTAATTTTTAGAGATTCTAAGTATATTTTTCTTTTTTTATGCCAATTACTTTTCTGGCATTAACTGGAGAGAGATTACTTACTGCCCTGGTCTTAAGAACTTACTTAATATTTGTATTAGTACTTCACATATTTAATTTTAAATTCATTTGTAAAATAACATGCTTTTCTGAATATAAACTCATTTTCATACCTTCGATTGGATTTATAGGGCTACCAACCGTAAAAACGCATAACGTTAAAACAAAAACTATCGTTTTCTCCATCTCGCTAAACTATATGTTCCGTTCTGAATTTTTCAGAAGAACCATTTACTTTTATAGGTGACACAGAAGGATGTGTTAGAAGCAATTTCCAAGAATAGTATCACTATATTAAGGCCTAGCTACACGCAACACTTTTATAGCGAATAAATCGGAGTTTGAGAATCTTTTTGATTATTTTGTCAGTCTAAGGTCTTGCTGCAGACTCTATACCTTTGTTGAGGAACGGGTCCCTCTAACATAAAAGGGAGGATCCTTCGGCCAGGCGAGGTGATCATGACTGGCGGGCCACTGCCCTACGGTTGATGTTGGGAAGTTGTATATATGTTAATCGGCGCGAGAACTTCTATAGCGTGATGCAGGATTGGTAACTTCTTCGTACACTACGTTATTCCATAGTTCAGTGTATTCATCAATCAAACTCAAATTTCTTGAGTTGACTTTAGCGTGACTTGGCGTTGAGTGTTAAATGTCCAAAATATATAAAAAAAATAATTGTACAAACAGATAATTAATAAAGACCTTAGTTATATGAATTAATTTTGATTTCAGGGTATCTACTTTGCTTACTTTTGTCAAACTCCTCGATGTACGTAATAATAATAATAAAAAATGAAATGTAAAATATCAATGTGATTGACAACAAAATTGATAAAACATCAATAATCGAATTTAACGGCTATCAAAAAATGCATGTGCCTGGACCTTTACAAATCAACATTTAAAGCAAACTTATCATTGATAAATGGTACAGCAAACAAAATTTTTCACATAAATGTATCTGATTACTCAGGATTATGTCATATGTCACTTTGTTTATGGACTGGGGGAAGTTTTATTTCTATTTCATAATAATCATAGCTTGTATTTATAAATGTAATTTTCACATTCAAACCAATGCCAACCTAAGAAAACGATGGAGGAAAATGGCACTTTAATTCTACGAATCGGGAGTAACCTTTCTTGATTGTTGGCATTTTGTGGAACTGTTATTTAATAATAAGAAATAATTTTCAGAAACTTTTTTATAGACAAAGGTTGTCTAGAAGAGATCGCCGTGGGCGTTAGATCGCCTATTGTAATAGCTAATGTTGATATCCGTGTGCAATAAATAAATTAAAATAAATATAGTAACTACACAACTGATAAAGGTTTAAAAAAATTATATATCAATATACATTTCATTTATTCTTTATTATATAAAAATGGAAACTATTTAGTGAGAAGGAAATCACAAGTACATACAAAGACGAGCTAACCCAAACTTGAGTTTTCTTTCAATTAAACTTTAGAGTGTAACTAATACTCATAGAGGGTAGTGGAGATTGTTAGGGCGAAGTCATGTATACATATTTGAAACTATATATGGCATAGAAATTTATGCTGTATTGTATAATGTATTTGATAAAATAGTGACGCGTCCAAGCGCATTTAAAAGATTGTTGTCAGACATTGCTCTAAGATTGAAGCAATTAAAGCAGTCTGACAAGAATCATGCACGAAAAACTTAAGCCTAGAGATTTTAGGTATAAGTTTTTCGTGCATAATTTATGTTTGTTTTGCTTATTGGTTTGTATGTGTTTGTGTATGTAACGTGAATTGACCGATTGATGCTTACACCCACTATTTCTCATGTAACCCAATTACAAATATATGTGTTTGTTAATGTGTGGTAAATGCCTCTGGTGTCACAATTACTACATTCTACATACAAATTTTATGAGAATGGATAGACCGATTCTTATGAAATTTTATGGGCATTTTGGGTCTGAGAATCGAACAACATCTATTTTTCTTCCCCCTAAATGTCAAGGGCAGTCCAACCCAAAAAATGTTATTTTATTTTTTAGATACTTTTTTTGTTTTTATTTTTAATGGTACAAATTTAAAAATACATACTAACCTAATTTTCAACCCTCTATGATCAACCCCTTAAAATATTTTCCGGGTCAGCTAGTAGGATATCTACCTTGAGTGATTAGGCCCTTACAATAATGTATGTATGAATATGTCTATCTTCTTTACAAAAAAATAGAACTATTGTGTCTGTTTTTAATTTCAAAATAACCGCCTTTTACAAAATACATATATATGTGTACACGGTACATATACAACGCAGTGGTAACGTACACGACTGTTGTGAATGAGGTCTCAGGTTCGAGTTCCGGGTCGGACCAAATGTTTGTATGACGTACAAATATTTGTTTCGGAGTTTGGGTCTTTTCTATGTATAATATGTTTGTATGAATAAAAAAAGTATGTGTATTCATATTAGTTGTTTTGTACCATAACACAAGCTCTGCTTAGCTTGGGACTACATGGCATTGTGAGTAAAAGATGGCCCATATATTTATTTATTTATTATTATTATTTATAACTAAAGCGAATGTAAACAAAGTAGAAAGTCGACTGAAAACTTTAGTACAAATGAAAGACAATGTTAGATTCTAAGGGTCTTATGTAATTTTATTTCACACTAGCTGCACGCCGCGGTGTGACCCGCGTTTGTTGTCATAACCGCGGGCAACGAAACGGCAAAGCCAGTCTAAAAATAGTAGCCTAAGTTAATACTTATATCATCAGCTTGTTTAACATGGAAGAGCCACACTTCAGCACGAATGGGCTTGCTTGACCGGAGCGATACCACGGCCTCACAGAAAACCAAAAAAAGAGTAAGTGAGGATATCGGAGGCCCATACTCCAACCCCTCCCTCCATCCCCCTCACCCCATCCCTCAAAGGCCGGCAACGCACTTGTGATGCCTCTGGTGTTGCGGGTGTCTATGAGCGGCGGTAATCGCTTACCATCAGGCGATATGTCTGCTAGGGTACACTTAACATTACGGCTATAACATCCGGACATAATAATTTATGATTTTAGGAGGTTCTAGTCCAATCACCTTGATGTTGGCTCTGGTAGGAACAGGGCCGTAGGATTTGGGATAAAAAAAATACAGCAAAAGATAAATTCAATATTCTTACATAAATCAAGCTAATAGTAACATTTGTGAGATGACACTTATCATATAATTTGTAAATCACACTATCACACTTAATATTATAAAAGTGAATGTAAGTAAGTTTGTTACGCTTTCAACCGAAAATTTCTTAACCGATCATCATGAAACTTTGTACACATATTCTCGAAGGCATTAGGAGTAACACAGGGTACTTTTTATTAAACGTGAGCGGAACCGCGGGTGGAAGCTAGTATATAATAAAATAAGGATACAAAATCAAAGTCAAATATGTTTACCAAATACAGTATTTATTTTAACTCAAAAAATAAACGAGTTACGATGCTAATATAAGACTAACATTATTATTTCCCTGTAGAACTGGCTTCTGCATTAGAACTAGCACTGGAACGACCGCCAAGTCCAGAATTCGATCCAGAACTCGATCTTGCATTCGAGACGCTGGAACCTCCACGAGAGATGCTGATAGATTTCGAAATACTGATAGAACTACCTGGTGCTATTCTACCAGGGCCTTGGTGACGTCCAAAATTTGGGCCGAAACCGATATGTGATATTCCGTGAAGACCAGGTCCATGGCGCTCTGGTCCAAATCGTGAAGGTCCAAATTGTGGGGCGCCTGAAATTTATATAATACAGCTGGCTTAGAAGTGAGATTAGGCTTTTTTTGTAAGACTTTAAATAACTTTAGTATTAAACAATTTACTTTATGAGCAACTATATAGATTCTACGTTATATCTATAAACTGTGGTATAGTAGGCCAAAGAAAATGCCTCCAGGTCTTTAGTAGCGAGTACGATAAGTACTCGTTACGTTACGTTTGGGGAATGAACCTCAGGTATCCTAAGTCACTCGATAAAACACAGAGCAGGTTTCACACTGGTTTTCTGTGAGGCCATGGTATCACTTCGGTCGAGCCGGCCCATTCATGCTGAAGCGTGACTCTCCCACGGTAAAGAGCAAAAGTAGCTGTTCAAAGCTCCCTTTGTTATTACTATTAAATATTACCTTCATAAGTGCTAAAGACACTAAATAGGAAAAAGAGTGCAACAACAAAAGTGACTGAACGAGCCATTTTGAAGATAGATGCTGGACTGATTTAAACAGGGTTCATTTTCGACTTATATAACAAAATCTTCAGTTAATTCGATATAAGTGATAAAATAAACTATTTACTGAGCCAACCATACCATGCTTTGCGTAAGCAAATAGATATAAGGTCGAGTACACAACGTTGTAAACAGGCATAATCATAACCAATAATATAATTAGCACAGCATTTAACAGTACACATAAACCGGACATTACTACACTTATTATAATTACACGATACCTCCAGTTTTAATCATCAAAACTTATGTGTATATGTAGGTAACTAATAAATCATTTTTATTCCACTTTCTGAACTTATATTTTAAGTTATAAATTATTTAGAATGCAATCTTATAACTTACTACTACTTTTATTATTATTATATTCTTTTCTCATCTGAAAAACTCTCATTAACTAATAGGAAACAATAAAAATAACAATGACAATATTTAAATACAAGCGTCAAAAAGTTCCTTCGCGTTATCGCCTACTGGTAACGTTCCCAAAAGGCTGGCAGCATTGTCAGGTGTAATAGCAATGCTTATTCTCTGTGCTAGAAAAATGCCGGCTTGCTGGTCAAGAGAAGCGTCAATCAGTTGCTTAGAGCGTCAATCAGTCTCCTCTGATTCATCAATACTTATAACTGTGCCCTTACATTTATCTGTTATCCTCTATTCACGTATGATTTGCAGGAATAAAACAAAATTTTGCGTTTACCTTTTATATTTATGTGTGAGTGTATGCGATAAAGAATAAATACAAATTGAATAAATATCTTATCTAGATTCTGCCTTCCTGGTGTTTGAAATTTGAGGCTTCTATTTTATTCTACTACTACTATTCTCTGTTTATTCGCAACTAATCTACGGGAGTTGATAATGTATTAAATGGTTTCGAGAAGGATGCATCATCAGAAAATTGCAATCCATTGCTGGGCATGGCTTTTCCCATCCCACTTATAGAGTTCTCTTCTCTTTCATACGGTCAACATTTATTACTCGACTTGGTACAGACACTGCCGTAATAATAGTTTTAGAACACTGTTCAAGATCAACAACAGAATAGTGATATTAAAGTCATAAATTCAAACATTAGTTTGTTTTTCGTTCCCTAGATGGAACTGTTACAAATCTTAGATCGTTGTATTACACTTGTTTGTGTATAAGTTCTATAAACATTTTGTATAACAGAACAAGACTGGTATTTAGTTCAAGGCTATGCCAATTAAACCGCGGAGTTTTACAAACCCACAGAACAGTGCAAATTGGTTTTATTTACTACTTACTTACTTACTAGTGCCATCCTTATTTGGTATCAAACAAACACTCTATAAATGTCTTTGGGTAATATGATTTTAGTGCTTGAAAATCTCAGTTGGAGACATATAATGCGCACTAGGCCTTACATGACCAGAATCCGGCAGTATTCAAAATATTTATACATCACATTTACAAGATTTGATACTTATTTGTCAATTAAAGTAAACGAAAAATCACTACAGTTTAAAACAATTATAAACAATTCAAGAATTGAAGGATTATGAAAAAAAAAATGACGGAAATAAAATTAAATCTCACCTTCCATACTCGTCGTACTAGATCCTTCTATCCTGGACAATCGACATCACTGTTATTTTTAACAAAATATTATAGGAATTTATAATTTTTTATGTGTATTACGATTTGTGCGCTCAATGTGTTTTCGTGTTCTCTGAATGAATTCCCACGGGATGCTTCATCAACAACCCATAATGTCTCACTGCTGGGCTCCGGTCTCCTTTCAGGAGAGGGTTAAGGCCACACGTCCCTAACCTATACGGGCAACACAACGTTGTGACTTCGTAATCATGTCGTTAGATTTTTTAAGCCGCCCAAAAGGCTCCAACTAAGCTCCACGATTGATATCCTACGATAACAACCGGGACCGACTGCTTAACGTGACCTCCCGTGAATCACGGAGACGTTCATGGTAACATGCCAGCAGCGGTCACCCAGCCAGGTACTGACCGAGTTGTCGTTGCCTACCCTCCGTGATTGTTTCTAATCACCGAGTGCAACTGGGCTATGAGCACCTCTTACGGGTTGCTTATTGCATTGTAAATAAGAATTAAGATAAAAATGATTCAATGGATTTGTTTTTCTTTCAATTCTTTTGTGCTTTATTAGTTGTGTTGTATGTATAGTCTGCTTTTAGTTTTTTGGTATTAATTGTGTTGTAAGTGTTTGAGTAGTGTTTTGTATGTATTATTAATTTTTAAAGTGAAACTTCTTTAGGCGCATGAGGGTAAAATCTTTACAAATGTAACGTCACGCAAGTATGCAACGGGAGTCTCGAAAAAGAGAGAGAGAGCGATCGAGACCGATTGAGAGAGAGTAAGACAGGGCGATCGTAGCATGAAGCAACTAGCGATGGAGTGAGAGTAGGGAGCAAGCAAGTGAGAAAGATCGAGAGAAAAAGTGAGATAGAGCGATTGTCGTATCACGCACAGTGCCATGGAGCGAGAGGTGGGAGAGAGCTAAGAAGTTTCACTTCTGACATGTGTACTTTGTACGCACGCACTTTTTGTTTGTGTTGTATTGTATGTATTGTCAATTTTTGTCCAACACTATTGCATTATTTATAATCTGTAATAATAGTGTATGGTATAGCAGTAAATAAATAAATATATTTATTATCTAACTATTGAAGTATTCTTTCGTGGTTTTCAAAGATAAGTGGCGGTATTCATTGCGTCCGTATTTTCACTGATTAAGAATACAGCCTCGCTACCCATATTCATCCCATGGATGTTATAGAAAGGATGACATCACTGCAAAACTAAAGAAATATGCATATGAAGTGTATAAGATAAATGAAATAAATTAATATTTCGGAAATCAAACACACAACGCCATCGTGTCCCAAACTAAGCAGATCTTGTGTTATGGGTACTAGACAACTGATATGAATACATAAATACTTTTTTTTATAAATACATACATATTATACATAGAAAACACACAAACTCCGAAACAAATATTTGCAGATAATACAAACATTGGTCCGACCCAGGATTCGAACCCAAGACCTCATGGACAGCAGTCGCATACGCTACTGCTGCGCCACCGAGGCAGTCTATAGGCGTAGTATGCGTAAATCTCTTTCCGAAGATGAAGCTTATCTCCAGTAGTTGTCTAAAAAAAACTGGTGATGTAATATGTGATGTGAGGAAAAATACCGAAGGCCACTCCTCTCTAGCTTTAAATAAATAAATAAATCGTTTATTAATTCTCTCTCACACAGAATAGTTAACAAAAATCAGTTTACAAATTCAGTGCCATTTGATAGAGTAGGTGAATCTGTGTGAGAGACTGGTATCTGCACTAGGAGAACCTGTGTGGCAGATTACCAGCCTCCCCTATGTCTAGAATCAAGAGCTTGAAGTAAGTTTAACCACTATGATTAACAATGACAAGTGACAGATTTGAGTAAAAAAGAACATAAGGGTAACGATGGCATAATGTATAGGAGTATGTAAGCTTGTGTTTGTGAGCGTACGTGATGTGAGTTATTGTAGAATGTATGTTTTGTATAAATGTTGAATTAAATTTGAATGTAGATAATCAGTAATTATGTCTGTTGAGTTGCATTATGGTCATTGGCGGTGTTAGTCACCTCATTACCTTCAGGGAAAGCTTCTCTCTAACCCTCTCCTCATTCCAATAGAGGTACAAAATTAATTCATTTCATTCATTGAATATATGATAGTATATACTAATCTTTAGATACACGTAAAGTCTGTATAGAAGTCGAAAGCTCGTGAGTGTGTGTGTTTGTTAATTGTTTATTCATGTTCAAACGACTCAAACCAATTTCCGTTAAAATTAAATGCAGTATATAAATGGCTGACACTATGGATTAGTATATAAGCTACTTTATCATCATTCTGTTTCCGTGATATGGAATACTTCCTATGCTCTTTAACGCAACTACTCTCATGTTTTTCATTACTTAAAATGGACTGGTAGGGACAACTTTTGACATTAGTAGCAAAAAAAAACTTTTTTTATTGTTACCAATTTAAGTAACAATAATAAGTACTATAATATACGAAATACTAATAGTCTCTACCAAATCCATTATACTACTATACTTATTTAAGAAAGGTTCTAAAATCATATATACTTCGATATACTTACACTTCCTGTAGGGAATCCACCGTTTAACCCGCCTGGGTATCCACCGGGGTAGCCCCCCGTATATCCACGATTGAAGTGAGGATGATGGTGAGGGAATACCCGCCCATAGTCTCTACCAAATCCATTATACTACTATACTTATTTTAGAAAGGTTCTAAAATCATATAATTTTAGTTATTAGAGGAAGGCTTCGTCGGTGTCTCTCACATAGTTTGTGCTAGCACAAACATCGCTTTGACTCTAGCTTCAAAGTGCCATGTGAGACTTGTGACCTCAAGACCGGAAGTCGCATACTCTACCACTGTGGCGCAGCGGTAACGTATGCGACTTCTGTGCTTGAGGTCTCTGGTTCGATTTCCGGGTCGGACCAAATGATTGTATGATCTGCAAATATTTGTTTCGGAATATGGGTGTTACCTATTTATAATAAGTATACATTTATAAAAAAGTATATATATAAGTTGTCTAGTATCCATAACACAAGCTCTGCTTAGCTTGGGAATAGATGGCGTTGTGTGTAAGATGTCCGAAATATTTATTATTTATTATATTTATTTATTCTTAAAATATAAACATAGATTTAAAGACAGGAAAAATTCTATTTTAATATATTGAAGACTGCCAAAGTCACTCCACTCTGCATATGGAAAACGTGAGGACGCTACCATGCTCATTGCTAATCAAAGCCCATGCAGCATAGCGTCTCAAACTGACGACCTAGTGTGATGCTTTTTCACGTCTTTTATGACTTTATGTCCCTGATTCTGATTTTGGATAATAAAGAATCGTTATTTAGATTAATGGTTAACTAACCTAAATAACATTTCTTCTCGGAACGCTACCAGTAGGCGATGATGCGGAGGAATAGTTTGACGCTTGTATATTAATATTATTTCTTTAATTTATTGTTATTATTTCCTATGAGCTGATTAATGTTTATTTCATTTAAATTTGTGATAATGTAGTACAGTAAAACGCATTTGAATAATTACTTCAAAAATAATTATAATTTCCAATAGGACAATATACTTTCAATTAAAAAATAGCTGAGCCCTGCGTTGTAAACCGCGGTACAACAACAATCGCGGTTAACGCCACGGCGCAAAATAAAAAAAAAATCTTTGTATAATACCTGTGTCCGCCTCCGGTTCTAAGCTACCTCCCAACCAATTTTCAGCCATATCGGTTCAGCAGTTCATGAGGTATAAATAGTGTAACTAACAAAACTTTCTTTTTTTAATATATATTATATACATATCTATGGGACATATATTGCAGCTCCTCCAGCATAAGAAGAACACATTAATTATAATGTAGTAAATAAAACTCAACCATCATTTAAACCATTTATTTGCCAACGGCACTTGACTGTGCACTCGATTGGGATCCTCCTGCTCCTCCAGTACTGATGCTAATTGACTTCGATATACTCACACTTCCTGTAGGGAATCCACCGTTTAACCCGCCTGGGTATCCACCAGGGTAGCCCCCCGGGTATCCACGATTGAAGTGAGGATGATGGTGAGGGAATACCCGCCCATACTCTCTACCAAATCCATTATTGAAGCCGCCGCCACCAAATCCACGACCGCCCCCAAACCCGCCTCCGCCACCTCCACCGCCGCCACCGAATCCACCTCCACCGCCAAACCCGCCGCCACCTCCGTATCCACCACCAAATTGAGGTTTAGGGTCTGGTGATGGATCAGGTGACCGTGTTATGCGGCCTGAAATCAAAAATTATTTCTTTAACGATTCAAGATTTTTAAAAGACCAATAATATTATTTCTCATAAATGCTCTTCTAGTAGGGGAGTTCAAGAATTTTCCAAAATAGGGAGCTGTTTACTGCACAGACATTGCGACAAATAAATGATGATTTACGTGATAACCATACTATTTACAGTTTATAATAAGAAACTATAGGGATATACTAATATTTAAATAGGTACATAAAAAACGAACACATACATATACAATAAAACCCACTTGAAAAAACAAATCCACGTAAAAACACTTGCAAAAAATCAAAAAAAGAAAAGAAGAAAAACAAAGAAATAAAGTTTAGCTTATCAATTTCTCTAATTAATTAAGAAAAAGTGATGTCTAAGTACCTGCATTTACACAAATTGAGCTAACTAAAACTAAAGCACACACACAAGCGAAACGAAGCCGAGCCATTTCTTCCTTACATACCTACTTCAACACTGATTTAGAAACATTAAAAAACCTTTATATATACTCAAACCAATCGCAAATATCGCACCTCTCCGACAATCACAAAATCAAACGAACTTTAATAGTATCAAAACCATTAATTGGAAACTCCTGTATTGACGGTTCATTATACTTTACAAGTATCTAAATATATTGGTTACATCATTTCCTTATTATTTTTTATTCTATTTTAGCACATACGCGGTTAGCGTCTATGTAAAGTATTCCGACTCTGTCGCATTAAAAAGAATGGTAAACAAGGCCGATGATAAACAAATAATTTAATGTCAAATATCAAAGGGACCTGTTCTTCCCCGTTAACAATCACCCGAAGTAGCTTCATCGTGGCAAGAATAGAAGCCTAACATAGGTAGGCATCTCCTGTGTGCTCTTTGTCGGACTATAACTCAAGATGAATTGCTTTCTAGAGTTCTAGATTTCAGTATTTCGTGAAGAATCGTCAAAATCTAGATAAATTCCCAAGACAGTATTCAAGTAAGATCATAACTAAATTAGAAAAAACCAATAAGCTATAATAAAAGTTATGAATTAATAGTTATGTCTTTATTGTTTATTAGGGAAACACTACAACTTTGAGATATTTCTATGAATTTCGGCAAGCTACAAATACACGGGGCTCCCATACAAAAGATGAGATTTTTCAATCTTTTTGAACTTGAAATCTATAGATAATGGTACGGGAACCTCCCTGTGCGAGTCCGACTTGCACTTTGCCGATTGTTTTTTATTTAAAATATACTAATATAATAAATTTTGTTGTTTTAACAGCTGAACCGATGCACTGATTTCAATAAAATTTGGCATGTAGACCCACGTTTTATATGATATAAAAGCTTGTCGTGGTTATTGATATAGTTGTCACACGGCGGGCAGTTTGGATTTAAAATAATACCGATTGTATTTTATATAATTGCATTAACATTAGAACTAAAGGTATATCTCAAGATCTAACTAAATCGGAAATCGGGACGTGGTTCAAATTTGACCTGCATGATGTGATTACAAAAAAACATCGGGACAGGCGAAACTAAAAATAATAAAAAAAGCTTGTGAAATAGTCCCTTTTGGACATTATTAGCAATACACTGGCTGAACATTATAATTACTAAAACAAAATTGTGCAGTCATTTCACTGTCACTGTCAACAGCTACGTATCCAAAACAGAACTTGTGTTGAAGGCATATCTTTATTAAAAGTAATTTCTATTATTACTAAACATGAAGAATGACGGCAATCGAAGACCTTCGGGGCCAAAATTCCAAAGACATATCAGTATCTTAATGTGGAAATCATATTTACAAAGACAGTAAGTGATTTATAGATAGTTTTCTCAAATAATTTTCTCGCATGCGTTTGTAAATTGAAAAAGTGAATCAGGGGAATCCTACACAGGAGGGGACCACCTCCAAACCGTAGATGGCCCGAGGTACGTAGGGCTCCAAAAATGTCCTTTCCTTTGAGGGTGCACCCGGTTCCTCCCCACCTCAGCTCTACCGTAGCAGTAGTACCCAAGATGGGGTGCGGTGTTTCGTCGGTTTGAGTCTGACATAGACACCAGTCGGTGGTATCCGAAGGGATTTCCACTCAAAAAAGGGGGGTAATCTGCAAACAGTAAATATCCCCAGGGCCTAGAGTTTCGTATCAACTTATCTGACTTCTCAACTTCTACAATCAATTATTGCAACGTATGTTATTCTGTAACAGGAGGCGATGGCGTCTCCTAGCACTCGAAACGGTATTCGCAGCCATCTTATTCCTGATAGCAATATTCATAGCCAAGCCGGTGTTTCTAACGCCACTAGAAGCTGAACCGGAGCACCCTTTGTCAACGAAAGACATTTTATCACACATACAGTCCAATACGTTGCTAGGATATGCACCGAATATGTTACCGTATTCCTATATAATGGATGAAGCCGCTAGTGTACTGAATATTCGTGAGTATATTTTTCCTATTCGCTACCATGTTACGATAGCATGTTGTAGATACAAATTCTGTGACAGTAATAAGGCATTATGATTTACATGTAATGTTTTTTTTATGGATTCGTGGCCAAACGCGCAGACGTATCTTCAAGCAGATTACCGCCGCCCATGGAAACCTGCAACTCCATAGGCGTCACAAGTGCGTTGCCGGCCTTTGGAGGATAGAGAGGAGGGTGGGGATGGGGGAGGGGTTGGATTATGGGCCTCCGTTATCCTCACTTATTCGGTGAAACACAGCCCAAGCGAGTCGACTTATTAGTGCCGAAGCGTGGCTCTCTCCTGTTGATTCCCAATGTTAGCATGTTCCCTCCGTATGGTGACGAATTGAGAATACAGAGAGCCACCACTTATTCATCCCGTAGGTGTCTTGAGAGCCAGCTTAAGGAGCAAACTACTTACAACAATAGCGCTACAAAGAGGTCGAAAACCTGATAGATAATATTAACTTGGCCTTATAGTAGGCCACAACTTCCTTGCTAAGAAGAAGTCTGTCCAGAAGTAGACTATTTAAAGCTTATTGTAAAGTTATCACTTTCCTGGCCTCTAATATTCCCAAGATTATTTGGGGTCGGCTACTAGTTCAACCGGTTTCGGTTTTACCTGAATATCAGTTTTTACACGGAGCGACTGCCATCGGACCTGCGCAAACCTGAGCTGAGGTGAACTGAATTCGAGGGTTTAACTAGTCTTCAGTATAGTTGAGGGCACTGACTTCCCAATAACGATTGTCATAGATGTTCATGACAACCGACTTAACGTGCTCTCTGGGGCTCGGGCTGGAAACACCGCCATCTTCCATACTACGGACTGCCATTAAGAATTTCTCGTAATAAAAACCCAACAGCAGTCCGACCCGGGAATCGAACCTGAGACCTCTTAATCTGCAGTCGTTTACGCTAACCACTTGGCCAACGATGCTGTCTGAAAGCTTAATGCTTAAAGTAATAGTCATAAAATGCTAAATGAATTTAAAAAGGTAGAAAAAAACATTTTCGGTTCTTTCATTCTCCACAAACTGCAGTTTGTTATTCATTTACTGACAATACTGTAAAAAGATGATCGAATCTAATTACTAATATAGTTAACATAAAAGAGCACAAAAAATTATTGTTGCCGAAACCCGGGATCGAACCAGGGACCTTTAGATCTTCAGTCTAACGCTCTCCCAACTGAGCTATTTCGGCTGTACTTATGTATCATAATTAGCGAACAATATCTGTAAATTTTTATGGTTATACATAATAATATGTTTACCAACATAAGTAACAGGCGAAAAAAAAAAAGAAAAAAAATTTTCAACGCTATGTATTAATAACAGCTACAAAAGGACTTTTGTCATGCAAGAGGTTGACAGTTTTAAATAAAAAAAGAAAAAAAAACGGCAGGCGAAATAGCTCAGATGAGATAACGTTAGACTGAAGATCTAAAAGTCCTCGGTTCAATCCGGGGCTACGGCAACTGACGTCCTTTGGGACTTAGTATAATCTATATACGACCCTTTTATACAGGCCTGCTAAAGTGAACCAAGTATGCCTGATGATGATGCCTATATTCATCGCAGCATGGTGACTGGCACTATGGCGGTTTATTGAGATACTTCTTTATCATTGGGCCTCCGGTTCACTCTCCAACGAAACGCCACAGTACGGATACTGCAATTTTAGGTGGGCGATCTGCGGGGGTTTAGTACTGTCCTTTCAAGCCGGCCCGTCCCTGTGGAAATCATTGTGGCTCTACTACCTTGAAAGGCGACTATAACTATTCATCCAAAAAGTTTTACCTATCCGTGACTGTTCCAGTAAAAAAATAAAAACTTAAATAGATTTTCTATTACACTGTATATGGAAGTCGCGTCAATTTACAAGCGTTTGTGTTTCTCTGCAGCGTTATTGGTTGGGAATACAGAAAACGAACTGAACGATCTTCTATACAACAAGTCGTTGGGTACACCGATTAATTTACCAGTTATATGGGTTATATTTAAACCAGAGGTGAGCATTTTTTTATTTTAATCTTAAAGGAACACTAAAGGTTAATAATCTTTATGAGATAAAACAAAGTAGGAAAATAAAGTATAATAAGTTTTCATACATGTTCATCGCTGATATAATTATAAAAACTAGGCAGCGGCACATGCATTCCGAGTAAACAAATCAAAAAATACATAATACATAATACAAACAAATAAAAAAACAACTAACTGACAAAAAAACATTCTCTAATGGTTCTTTTCAAATGCACAATACCGGATGCAAACAAGTCCAGATTAACTCTCCGATGCTCCCCGTTGAACATACGACATGCTCTAATATAATGTGAGTTCGCTGTTAATCATAACACACACAATTGCAGACGTTGATGGGGTACCAGAGCAGTGGCAAATCTTCCATCACATCTCGACCGTTTGTGAACGTTTTGTACCACTCGTAAGCACGTGTTTTTGATAAAGCCAATTCGACGTATGCCTTCTGTAACATTTTCAGTAACTCCGAACACGAAATTCCATTAGCGATGAAACATTTAAGACAAACTATGTTCGATGTTTTCGTCCATTTCGAAATTCGCAATACACCCTAGATATGATAGCACTAAAACAGCGCTGTATTTAATATAAATAACAGATGCACCTCAAACACCGCGCCAAAATAGAAAACAGTTGAGCCACTCTAACAACAGCAAAAAAAAAAACAAATAATTGAATTTGGAACCTTAAACAAATCATCCATTCCCGATACTTTTTTGACTGAATATAAAATATATTTTATAAATATTTTATATAATGGTCTAAGAGCAGGTGAACATCAACTTACACCCATCCCGATAACCAGAACAAACTCTTTTTTTAATTGTATTAATTAATGAACACGTCTATGATGGCTTGCCTTTCGATAAACTGTCATGACTATTTTCAAAGTTAAATTAATTTTTAACAATTTTTTATCCTTTTCACTCTATTATCATCATCATCATCATCAGCCTATCGCAGTCCACTGCTGGACATAGGCCTCTCCAATTTCACGCCAATTAGCTCGATCTATGGCTTCTCCATCCTGCATCCAGTTCCTGCCAGCCGTCTATTAAAAACTATTAAAAACCAACTAAATTTAGTCCCAAACATATATAACTGACAAAGGTAAAAAGATAAAAAAATAGAACAAAAATCAAGTCACCCCGACATTTATATCCTTGTAAAAAAATTGCGCTCTCCCAAACTGAGTTTTTTCGGCTTTTGTTCTTGTGGACAGAGTAAGCCAAAACTTAAAATAATAATAAAAACCTTTAAGGCTTGCTTGTGATTAAACAAATACGTGTATTTCCTTAGTAGGGCAACAGCCGAAATAGCTCAGTTGGGAGAGCGTTAGACTGAAGATCTAAAGGTCCCTGGTTCGATCCCGGGTTTCGGCAATCAATTTCAATTTTTTACCATTTACCCATTTTAATAATTACACTCGCTTTATTTAGTGTGCTTTGCACGGGAACTTTACGTAAAATATGGCCTATGTTACCCTGAGAACATGTAAAGCTTATATTTTTTCGATGTCATCATTACATTTAAGCCTAATCTAGTCTAGCCTAATATTTAATCTAAGACTAATTTAGGCATAATATCACCAATTTATTACATTATGTACGAAAACCTCCCTCAAGAATCTATGGAGGAACGGGTGTCATGTCCCTCCAACACAAAGGGAGGATCCTCTGACCAGGCGAGCCTATATCCCGATCCTAAATCGCGCAATAGAAGTTCTCGCGCCGATTAACATATATACAACTTCCCAACATCAATCGTTTGGCAGTGGCCCGTTAGGCATGATCACCTCGCCTGGTTGGTGGATCCTCCCTTTATGTTGGAGGGACATGTGACCCATTCCTCCACAGTGACCCCGACGTGATTGGAAGCAGCCTTCGTAGGAGCAGATCAACAGTCAGCGCGCCACCATCACGTTCACTCCCTCAGCAGGTCTCAGCCAGCCAGCAATCTCGGCCTCACAATATAACCATTGGATGAAAATGACAACTTCTGTTTTAATTTTCATTAATTGACTGATCCTTTAGTAAACACGAATGAACAACATGGCTAGGCGTTCTATTATTTTATTCAGTAATAGCTGAACCCCGGCGTGTTACGGGCAAAGCTAGTCTCATAACCTAAGTTACTCCTTAAATCATCAGCAACCTATCAGTAAAAGTCCTATGCTACTACTACTACCAGATTAAGTGAAAACTTAAATGATAATAAAAAAACTTACGAATAGCGAAAATCGCTAAAAAAATCAAATGAAAATAATAAATCGAATTTTAAAATAGTTTTTTTCCGTGCGAAGCCATACTAAATAAAGCGAGTGTAATTATTATTATGGGAAGTAAAAAACCAATATTGCTTGCCGAAACCCGGGATCGAACCAGGGACCTTTAGATCTTCAGTCTAACGCTCTCCCAACTGAGCTATTTCGGCGATGTATGTCATGTCGAAATAAGGGATTATAAGATAATTACACTTCGATTTATTATTTTCATTTGATTTTTATTGCAAGTTATTATTGGTTTAAGTTTTTTTTATTATTATCATTTAAGTTTTCACTTAATCTGTTCACGAAAGTAACGCCGAGCGTTAGACTGAAGATCTAAAGGTCCCTGGTTCGATCCCGGGTTTCGGCAACTGACATTTTTTGCACAAGTTTTGCTATGAAGTACCTTTTTAAGGTTCACCTGTAGTGAAAACCACCGTATCATATTTGTAAGGCGAGGGCGGTATCTCTAGTCCCGGCACTTTTATAATCTGAATAGTTACCGGTATGTAAATACTAAGACTCAGAAAACAGACTGACAGACAAACAAACCACAAACAAGTTCAAATTCAAAATCATTTTTTCAATTAAGACAAGTAAATTGAAGCTACAGATAAAAATCATAGATCGACACAGACGCCAGATGTACTCTATTGTCAAGGTGAATTAGGTGAAAAAACCAAAATTCACTGCCTGCCTGTGTCGATCCGTAACTTCCAATTTCCAAAATGCGTAGGGCCTTATGAGAAGAATACTGGAAAAGAAACTCATGGACACTCTTTTTAAAAGTCAGATTTTTAGGTATAATAATATTACATGAATGGTTAACTGTGTGCAAGCTGTTACCACCTGAATTTCGTTACATTAAATGCTTCAAAAGCTAACGTACTAACAAAAAATAAACAAGAAACACTCAGTGATACCATTAAAGGTCTGAACCTAAACATGGAATTCATTCAAGTCCTCGTAGAGCATGTACTCTAAGAGCCTTGGGTCCCCAGACATATCTATACTTTATTTTCTAAAGTTCTATTACTTTACACTATAGATTGAGCTATTTCGCTTAAAAAGTTATGTTAGGTTTAAGTTAAGTTTTGATTATTAAAAAGAATTGAATATGCTTAATTTGAACAAAAACCTATTACATACATTCATTTATGATTGTGATGATTGAAAACTACATATAAAAGATTAAAATTTAACCTTTTACATGCAATACAATTCGGCAGAAAAAAGAGTATCAATTCGACCGATAAATAATGAATACTAATATTATTTTACGCGAAAGTAACTTTGCCTGTTAAGCGTTCACGGCTAAATCGGTAAAATTATTTTAATGAAATTTGGCATGGTAAAATTCTACCTTTTCCCGCAATAACATAAGCAAGTATATGACTAGCTTATTAGTTATTCCTAAGCCACACTTACATCTTTAACTGAAGTTGGCTAGAGACGTCCTTTATTACTCTAGCGCTATTTATTAAGCATAGCGCCCTTTAATAAAACTGCCTCGATGGCGCAGCGGTAGCTTATACGACTGCTGTTCTTGAGGTCTCGGGTTCAGCTCCCGGGTCGGATCAAATGTTTGTATGATCTACAAATGTTTGTTTCGGAGTTTGGGTGTTTTCTATGTATGATATGTATGTATTTACAAAAAAAATGTATATATGTATTTATATCAGTTGTTTAGTACCCATAATGCGAGCTCTACTTAGTTTGGGACTAGATGGCGTTGTGTGTTAGATGTCCGAAAATATTTTAAAAAATATTAAAAGAAAAATAATGAGTGCGCAGATTCATTACAAAAGTGCCGCGACCGGCTCCTTCACTATAATAGGTAAAGACGCCCCTGAATGTGACTCAATATGACTTAGGACAGTCATATTGTGTCACAAGTAAGCCACAATAAGACTTCACGACATAATGTACTATATTTAGTTTAGAAAAACATTTAGTAAAAATCAAATTGACGAACAAAACAAAGTCTGCATTACTATAAACAAATTCGCGGTCCTAAATTTCCTGTTACTGCACTTATTCGGCCGTTGTCTTTAACCTATTATTTGTTATTAATGGAGATAATCAACATGTTTTTCAGTATAATTGACGCAATGTTGTTATTGATACGCAGGATCGGTTATTTTCATTTTATTGACAAGTTTGAGTTGCCAATAAAAGATCATATTATACATTTAAAAATAAATTCAGAGCGTTTTCAATAACCTTTCTTTAGTTAAAACTGGATATAGGTTATTGAAAACAGCTGATAAGTAATCTATCTGGTTCTGGTTGTCCGTAACCTCAGACTGCGATAAGACAACCCATTGTATAGTTTCTTCACACACGTTCAGATTGTAAACTACTTTTTGGTCTAGACACAGAAAGTCCGATTCAAAAAAAGTCCAGTAAAAAGGGTCCCTATTTGGAGAATTTCCTATTGTCAAATTGTCGTATTTACAAAACTTTTGTACCAAAAAATATATTCAACTACATGTGCAATAAATTTATAATAACTTGTTCTGATGATTTTCTTGCCTCCTTTAACAAATTCTTGCAGGAATTTTGTTTTTTATAATTCTTAAAATCTCTTCTTCAGGAAGGCAACATGTGGAAATTCAGTATCCGCAGCACAGAGCGTGCTCGTTATTTCACCAGTACTGACGACAAAACCTTAAAACCTAACCCTCACCTACACACTGGGTTCCTCGCCGTGCAGGTAGCTATCAGCCGCGCCATCGTGAACTACGTCTCTGAAGTGGTGCCGGACTTTGAGGTATTTTGTGGATGTAAATGATGTCAATCTATCTTTTTTGATAAAAAAATTTAACCCATGTGACTTAAAAAAAGAGTTATTAAAACGATTTTAACAATGAAGCCAGCGTTTAATCTACCAAAATAATAAAAATATCAATGACAAAAAGAATACTTGCCGAAACCCGGGATCGAACCAGGGACCTTTAGATCTTCAGTCTAACGCTCTCCCAACTGAGCTATTTCGGCGATGGACGTCATGTCGAAATAAGGGGTTATAAGAGAATTACAATTCGATTTACAATTTTCATTTGATATTTATATAAAAACCACAATTATGTGCGTGTAAAGGTCTAAATGATAACCGATAGAAGAAAACTTGCATTAATTATGAGTTATGAGTAATCGTAAAGACATCGTTTATCATCAAGCAATGGATCGAACTAAGTGGCGTGCAAAATGTAATTATCTTATAATCCCTTATTTTGACAAGTCATACATCGCCGAAATAGCTCAGTTGGGAGAGCGTTAGACTGAAGATCTAAAGGTCCCTGGTTCGATCCCGGGTTTCGGCAATTATTATTATTTTTTACAAGACAATAAATGTCGGGTTGACTTGATTTTTTTTCATCGGATATTATCACGGTGCAGTTCTAAAACGACCTTTGTAGTTTACAAAAACTACATCATAGGTGATAATTTTACAAATGTTTTATTTATATTAAAAAAGAAGCCATGGATCGAACTAAGTGGCGTGGAATTGGAGAGACCTATGTCATCATCATCATCATAAAGAAATCAATAAAATTATCAACTCTACATTTTACAAATAATTATGGATCTTTCTTTGTTATTAATTATTTTTCGTTCTTTGTTTATTTTGCAAATTTAATCATTAATAATCCATGTATAGAAACTATCCAAAATCAAAATATAATAAGCGTTTTAAAGGGAAGTATTTTACGGCCGACGTATCTTGACGAGTCTGAACATAGGCTATGCGAACTTTAGCGCATGTACGGTCAAAGTAACCAGTAAGCACGAAGAAACTAAAAAGAGATGTCCATACGCGTGTCTGAGTGTGTCATACCACCATTTAGTCCCCAAAAAAAGTTATTGCACAACCTTCTGCGTGAAGTTGTGCAGTTACAACATTGTGCGAAGATTATTATATATACCATTCTCTGGTCTCTTCCTGCCAAGTATTACCTGCCCAACATTTTAAAAAGGTGTTGAATGCACACAATGGTAAAGAGACTAGTCATAAATTTTACGTACATTACTTTTTTTTTTAAACACCTACTGTTTTCTGAATGTTCCCGTGTCGCTGGTGACGTCACAAACATACTTGAAACGAGTACAAAGAACACTGATTAAGAAAAGCAATTTAAGGATCTCACAAAATGTTCTCGCATGTAGGGTTTGAACCCACAAGAACACTGAACGCAATTGAGAGTATAGAGATGACGGCTTTAACGTCCACGCCATCATTCAGTCATTAAAAAAAAAACTTGTGTTTTTTATAATTATCTGGCTAAGAATTATTTTAGGATATATTATATTAGCTATGTAAAGAAACCCTTTACTTTCAGGTGAATTTAGTATCAATGCCGGTATCGCCGCTGATGCAGCAGGATCGTGTGCGGCAGGCCCTCTCCCTCATCTTGCTATGCTTCACTCTGGCCTTCCTACCTGCTATTCTAGAGACTCAAGCTCTAGTCGTATGGGAAACTCAGAATATGCTTAAAGTAATTATTTTAATATGTCATAGAAAAGCTACAAAAACTTTATATGAAAAACCTTTATATGTTTATGGGTAACAATATTATAATATAATACAAAATAAATAAATATTTCGGACATCTAACACACAACGCCATCTAGTCCCAAACTAAGCAGAGCTTGTATTATGGGTACTAAACAACTAATATGAATAAATACAAATTATACATAGGATATACCGAAACTCCGAAACAAATATTTGCAGATCATACAAACATTTGGTCCGACCCAGGATTCGAACCCGAGACCTCACGGACAGCAGTCGAGTACGCTACCACTGCGCCCCCGAGGCAGTCAACAATAATAATAATATTATAATGAGTCTTATAAGAGTACAATATTTAAAGGAGAATTTACGATTCTTATTTTAAATGACGTTTGATAAATGAGATTCCAAAAGCTTTCAACGATCGAGCAACGTACATTCGAAATGGACTTCATTGTTGACAAGCCTGAGAGCTGTCAACACGATAGACCAGCTCTGTATGGACTGTATGGAACTCGCTGCGTTTAATCTAGCTGCTTTACTAAAAACATTATTCATTTATTAGTCAACAGCAATTATTTTGTATTTCCTCATGGCCACCGAGAAGAAAACCATCACCATCATATCCCCACCCTTTTTCCAACTTTATTATGGGTCGGTGCAATGAGTTTTCTTCCTCCATTCTCCACTATCACGCTTCAATTCAATGTGTACTAAGTTCCTGGTCATATCCTCTTTTACGCAGTCCATCTATTTGTTCTTTGGTCGTCCTCTACTCTTATATCCGTCAACTTCCATGCTTAAAACTTTCTTAACTATATTTTTCATCTCTACGCATCACATGTCCGTACCAGGCTAATCTGTTGCTTCTCAAATTTTCATCCACTGGTGCTACTTTCAGGCTTTCGTCTGATGTAATCATTCTTCACCTCATCCATTCTAGTCACACCAAACATGCATTTCAACATTCGCATTTCAGTTACATGCAGGCGTGCACCGAGAAGCAAACCATTCTATCTTTTTTTATACATCATACACTCGGCCGTCCGATCTCAAACAAGGCAGAGACTGGAAACTGGACTATGACAACCTGATTGACATTATCATACTTAAATATTTCTGCGTCGTTGGTCTAGCGGTTAGATCAAAAGGTCAGATCAAGAAGTCTCGGGTTCAATTCTCGAGTCGGGTTGCTGTTGGGTTTTTCTTACAAGAAATTCTTAATAGCAGCCCGGAGTATGAAAGATGGCGGTATTTCCCGCCCGTGTGATAAACATCTATGGCAATCATTATTGGGAAGTTGATACGAAGAGTTGCGGGGGTCCGATACCAGTCGCTCCGTGTAAAAACTGATATTCAGGTAAAACCGGTTGAACTAGTAGTCGACCCCAAATAAGCTAAGCCATGCTCTGAACAAATAATTGTGCTTATCGTTCAATACTATTTTTCGGACGAAATCGAATGCTCAACCTTTGATTTTCAACAGTCAGTATCATGAATCACTTCACCAATACGCTAAAACAAAAAAAAAGTGTGCGTCTTGCCGAAAGAAGTGATAACATAAACTAATCTTTGTAAATAATAGTTGAAGTGTTACGGCTAGCGCTGATTACTTCAAAATGAAACAAAATCATTAACTTATCACTCACATTTCAGCGCGCTTTAAGAATGCGTAATGTGAGTTACACTTGCATGTATCTCAGTTGGCTGGTGTATGCTTACCTGACGGCGCTGCCTGTCTGCGTACTCGGAGCCGTGACGATGATTCTCACCTTCAGGTGGATCCATCTGATTAACGCCATGCTTATCCTGGTTGCGTACCTCTCCGTCATGGTAATGGTGGCTCTAGTGATGGCTATGTTTCATAAAACCTGTAAGTTTTTATTAAATTATCGCACTCGCACCTAATCATAATATAATAAGCACCACACTCCGTTGTAGTGTGGTGCTTATATAGCCTTTATACCTCTTTTACTTTTCACTATCTAACAAAATTACAAATCCTTGAATTTGAAAACTAAGGGTTTTCCTCTCTAAGTTATCCGGTTTTGTGATTGTATATTAACTTTACGATTGAATAAATATTATTCAACTTTTAATAACATTAACCTAGAATGCTGATGCTTTGTGCTAAACGCAGAATTTTGAAATAAAAATACAGTTGAAAATGGATATAAAGACATCGCTTATAACGACACATCGGTTATAAAAACCAAATGGCAAAGTCTCGGCCGAATCTCTATATAAACTAATAAATACACATACCGCCTATAGCGACATCGAAATGGCGAGTCAAATAGTGAAATTGCAAAGAAATGTGGTGTCTCACAACGCTATAACAGTTTTGCTAAAATTTGTTGCATTTAACGACCAGTTTAATCCTGATGATACCTTGATGATAATGAAACGTAATCAAAATATATTTGAGATTCAGCTTACAAAAAAAACAGACTAAAATGACCGATTACTTTAAAAACTAAGTGTAGCCTGTGAAGAGAAGAAGAGAAGAATTGTTTTCATAATAAACTTTTCTCTTTCTTTCTTTTTTTTTACTTATATTTTATTTGAAAACAAGTTCATATGCATAACCTATCCGCATACTACAAACAGACATATGACTATTAATATGACTATGTACATGTGTATATTGCTTATAACGACTATCGGATATAACGTCCTAGTATGCAGTCTCTTCAATGTTGAAATTTTGTACTGTATTTAGAAACTTATTGACCTGCGCAACTTCTTTTACATCTCCTATTGCATGTAGCGTAGTAATTTTCTCGTTTTTGTAACATTCTCATTTGTACTTCGCTCTTATTGGTCTTAGGGTGATGATATATAGTCTTCCTTGATAGATTGGCTATCTAAACACGGAATTATTTTTTCAAATCGGACCTGTGGTTCCTGAGAGTTTGTTTACTTGAACGTGCTACGTTCAAGTAAACAAACTCTCTTCCTTTATATATCAGTATAAATAGATTATACTTAATCATTAATGTTGAACATTCAACATCACTTGATAATTTTGCGACGTATAAAGAAAATTTTATAGTAGATAAAACGGTAAATGCCGTTTATATTTTTTTCATGAACAATGCAAGTACGATTTCGATATTTTAATATATAATTTTCAGCCCGAATGTCGTGCATATGGACTACACTTTATACGGTATTGCAAACGTACTTGGCACAAATGTTGGTACATCATCAGTACGATACCCTGCACGTCACTATAAATTTTGTCCTGCACATACTTTTACCACAGTTGGGACTTATCAATGCTTTTAACGAATTTGCTCTTCTATCCACTGGACGTAAGTAACGTTTGGATTTTATTCAATTTTCTACTGTATATGTGGAGCAGCAAGTGTCATGTTCCTCCAACACAAGAGGAGGATCCTCCGATCAGGCGAGGTGATCATGGCTGGCGGACCGCGACTCAACGGAATGCAGGATGATTGCATACCCGCGATACAGGATTAGCAACTACTTCGTAGTTAAATAAGTCTTCGATAGATGGCGCTGTAGTATCTTAAAGGTTGAGTTGATGACGATGATAATTATCCGATGGACTTAACATTTTGCAACACGTAAAGCGCATGCGTCTGCTGTGAATGAGATATCCGGTTCAATGATCTGCATATAATACGTATTTATAAAAAAAAATGATGTATTTATATCGGTTGTCTAGCACCTGTGGGTGCTATTGTACAAGCTCTGTTTAGTTTGAGACTAGATGGCGGATATTGGAATGTTCTGGAATAAAAAAAATTATAAGGTTTGATTAAATCGCGCTTGTTCCGAGAAAGCCATATACGGTAAATCCTAAAGTGTTCCAATCAAAGATTTGCCAACTTTTAATAGTAAAATTTCGAACCGTCCTATGATCGTCGTTTATTTTGAACTATTACCATCATTAATTGAATAACGTAAGGTAAGTCCGAACAGTGAGAATTATCGCGTCAAATCATATCGCCACTATTGTTGATTCATTTGGATTATATAAATTTTTAGTACACTGTTTTTACAGTATTTTTAAAATTCAAGTCTTTTTTTTGGAATAAATTCTCAAAACCAACATTTACCAAGCGTCACTGGTAAGGTCGAGCATATACTAAATTCTCATAACAAAAGATCGAAAAAATCTTTCCTTTTTATAAATTAAATTGCCTACTCGTGTTTAGATATAAGAACAAGCGTATGTAGTAAAAGCCCGAACTAGGGTAAATCCTAAAATTTTCCGCTACCTGCCTCCTAAACCCTAGTTCGAGCTTCTATAATAAAATATACATATACTAAACATTCTTCTCGAAACAGATCAGCGAAGAACAGAAGGTCGCATAGAATACATGTTACTCTCGTGGGGCTTGCTGATAACCTTCTACTTCGGTTTGCTGATGTTGTTACAACGTACCATAGGACAGCAGCAGGCCATAGGCGGTCAGGTGTCATGGAGATCTATTATCTTCAAGAAAGCAAAGGTAAAGTTTTTTATGCAAAACTAAAAGACGAATCTTCTGAAGGTGCGTTACCGGCCTTAGGGGGATGGGGGGAGGGGTAAGGGGAGGACTTGAGTTATGAACTTCCGGTATTCTCACTAACTCAGTGGAACACATCTATACAGCTTATATATATATATATAGGTATAGGTAAAAATTGTCGACTAATTTCTTCTTCAGCTCTACAAATCTACAAATATATTATTCCTGCTATAACTGAGGAAGGGTGGGTTCAGTCAAATTGTTTAAATAATCATAATTAGCCAGTCTATGTAATATCAAGTCGCTCAGCGTGCAATGGAGAGGTATATGCTCGGCGTTTCTCTAAGGGATCGCATTAGAAACGAGGTGATCCGACAAAGAACCAGGGTCATCGACGTAGCCCACAGGATTAGCAAGCTGAAGTGGCTGTGGGCTGGCCACATTTGCCGAAGAACCGATAACCGTTGGGGTAAACGAGTTCTTGAGTGGAGACCGCGTCTCGGCAAACGTAGTGTAGGACGTCCACAAGCCAGGTGGAGCGATGATTTGCGCAAGACGGCTGGCAGGAGCTGGATGCGAGAAGCTATAGATCGAACCAAGTGGCGTGGAATTGGAGAGGCCTATGTCCAGCAGTGGACTGCGATAGGCTGATGATGATGTAATATCACTCGCCTTCGTTTATTGCATATTGGTGTTTTTCCATTAATTAGAAACCCTGTCTGGTACAGCATAGAATGTAGTAAGAGAGCAGACTTAATAATGTGTGGCGACTTCCACATACAGCGCAACAACATAAAAATATAGGACAGCGCCATCTACCGAAGAAACATCGAACTACGGAGCAACGAAGAAAACTAAGAAACTACCAATCCTAAATCGCGCAATAGAAGTTCTCGCGCCGATTAACATATATACAACTTCCCAACATCAACCGTTGGGCAGTGGCCCGCCAGGCATGATCACCTCGCCTGGTCGGAGGATCCTCCCTTTGTGCTGGAGGGACATGTGACCCGTTCCTCCACAAATGTATTTATTATAAACAAGTGGTAATTTAAAGAGGCTTTTTGGATATAAGCTTTTAGTTAATAAAAAAAACTTAAGCCTTTTCATTTGATACCCATATCGGGTGGGTTGTTCAGAAATATGTACGCCGCCATTTTGTTACGGCGCCCATTTTGGATTAATAATAATACCGATTTTAAGTAATTGCATTCTAATCAGAACAGGCATATTTCTAATTTGAGCTCAATAGGGAATTAGTTCAAATTTAACTTGCAAAATTTGATTACAGATAAATATCAAGACGTGTGAAACTAAAAAAAAGCTTATGAAATAGATAAAGGGATAAATCAGACGGCCTTGTCTGAGATGTAAGAGGCTATTAGTATAATGTTTTTGCATTTAACCTAAAATGTCCTATTTTTTTCTTAGAACCAGAGTGCTCTGCATCGAGTTGTAGAACCGGTGCGCAGCGAGTTCAAGAAACTTCAGGAGGTTGATGAGTTCGTTGCCAAAGCTATAAGTTTTCGAGATGTTTGTAAGGTCAATATAGTATTTTGAAAAGCTAATACATACCTTCATTTATTCTGTGTCTCAAATAATGAAAAGTTAAACAAATAATGTATCTGATAACTAAATGGTGGAAGTTTTTTTTAGACGTAATACATCCTGTGATAAAAGGCTTCGTTCTTTAATGTATGTATTTGACGAATACAAACCATTGTTACAGGCTCTGGCTAGTTTAGTATCGATTATGGTTATTTTTAGTTAGGTACATTTCTAGCTGGGACTTCCCCTGAAAAGAACCAAGGGAAATGGATAGACAGACCATAGGATATACCGTGATTGTTTTTACGTATATTTCAGGAAACCATGGGGGAGTCTGTGCTCCACAATCTGACTTTTGACATATACCGTGGCGAGTACACTGTAATGTACACCCCAAAAATTCAGGAGAAAATGATAAATACTTTGGATGATGTACTTACCGGTAAGTATCTTCGATTACCTTGTCTGCATTAATTCTTGAGTCGGACCAAATATTTGTACGATCTACAAATATTTGTTTCGTAGTATGGCTGTTTTCTATGTTTGATATGTATGTATTTATATCAATTGTTTAGTACGGATAGTACTAACCCTGCTTAGTTTAAGAGAAGATAGTGTTGTGTGTAAAATGTTCGAAATATTCTATATGCAGGTTTAACATTACCGGACAGCGGAGAAATACGAGTTCTCGGTGAGGTTACGGATGAATATTCCATGCCATTGAATATGCTATACATGATGGGTTACTGTCACCGCTCCGAGACGCTCGTGGACGACCTCACTGTAGAGGAACACTTTACTTTGTTTACAGCGGTTAGAATTTTAATCCTATCCTATGTTACAGCTATAAAAACTATTTTTATATTGCGGTTTGAAACGTTTAAACAAACATACAGCACATTTTATTAGGTTATATCGTTGTTTACCATTAACATGGCATTTATTTCATGTGATAAGGGAATATAAGTTGTTTAGAAGCTATCGATAGATGGCGTATCTTACCATTTCTGAATCGCACTATAGGTTGGTTCACATGACGGCTTGAATAAATCAAACATTTATTATTTGTTAATCCTTTCCAAGCACATGTTAAGTCAAAATGAAAATAACATTGTAATTTCATATATTATAGTTTTAAGTTAAAAAAGTGGAGGACAAAAGGTAGTGTTACAGTAAAATGTGGCGGAGTTGTGATAAAGTGGTCACAGAATCTAACACATCCACCCAGCTCATGCAATACAGTCATCACATAAATTGCCACTACGATAATCGTTGGGCATCATTGGGACTCATTTGGCCTGTGTTTAAATAAACACATCTGCCTTCAAAGATCGTTTTATTAAAAACAAATGGGGACAGTTGTTGGGACAACATCTGAAACATGGATGTAATCGCAGCCTATATTTGATGGCAGTTTTAATAGTATATTTATTTACTGACGGTTTTAGTAACCCTCCGTAGTAGTCGTAGTGGCCGTTATGGATATACCACCCATCAATCCACTAGTTTCCAACATCCATTCGTACCTGGATATATAAACGAAATTCCATGACATCACTACCGAAATCCCACAAAATTCGGTTGAAATTTTTAGCGAAAAACTCAGCATATCAACCAACTAACAACGACCTACCACTCGTTATATCAGAATCTATTAATGTTCCAGATTTGCCTATGGTATGAAAGCACAGCAAACGTGATTGAGTACGGCCACATCAGATACAAGCAGTTGATGAAGGAATGTGATTTAGTGTCCGTAGCTAACATAAGAATCAGAGACCTGGATAATTATTACAGAGCTCAGCTATGTTGGGCTATTGCTATGCTTATAGAACCTAGGGTATGACTACTAATGTTCGATATGTATTTATTGTGTTTATCATTATCAATTACAGCCCTCAATAGCCGCTAGACGAAGGCCTCTCTTTAGAAATAAAGTTTTGGCCTACTGTACCACTCTGACCAGACGAATCTGTCTACCTATCAATAGGGTTTTGTCTTCAGTTTTTTCTCTTCAGAAATCAGAATAGGAATGTTGATACTCTGTATATTTAGTCTACCACCCCGTTGATAATATAATTTATTGTTTACTGAAATTACTTGTAATTATTTATCTCAATCATATTTCACGTAAATTGCCAAATTGAGTTTAAAATACTGAAGAGTAAACTTTGTAGAGATCACATAAAAGTCCTCACGACACAGGGAATCCTAATGTGGGGCTTAGTGTATATTTTACAGTTGTAAACTTTAAATTGTGGAAACTATAAATTATAGTTATCATAAAAAGTAAGTTTTAACTACTCCTAAGGTTAAGTGTCTCCACTAGACGCATTTTGAAACGTAGTAAAACCTCCTTTGGCCATATAAATATAAAGACGATTTGTTTGCGTAAGTGGGCCAGCTGGATGTAAAAAACAGCACACTGGGAGCCCAGTGTGCTGTTGTCAGTGCATCAAAAGAGGCCTATGTCTAGCATCGGACAGCCTGGACGAACCAAAGGTAAAACTAATTAACAGTACTCGTATATTACGTTTGTATGTAACTGTTTTATCTTTTCATTCGTGTTAACAATCTTGACATATCTTTAAAAAAGTGTGCAACCACTAAAATTATAACCACTTGTGTAAGTTTATTTCTTTGTTTTAGGTGGTGCTGATTCCAAACTTGCAAGATGAACCCGTATATCGTGCTGTTGTTGTGGATAAAATTGTGGTCAGATTATTTACATAGTACTAACTAAAGTCTACAACTTTTTCCATCTTTTACGCTCTTCTCTTCGCTCTCCTTCGCTCTCTCTTACGTTTCACATTACCGTCGGTTCCGACATCCGATATTGGATTTTTCATACTTTTTCTTCCTCCTATATCGGATCGTATAATGTAAAAACGCTCTAAGGATTGCCTGTAAGAAATTGCTTTTTAGCGATAAGGCATTCATTAACTAATGAATGCCTTATCGCTAAAAAGCAATTTCTAATTAATAATTCAAGAACTCTTCTCTTCTAAAAAAACACGAGCAAATGATAGATAAAAATAAATAAATATTTTGGCCATCGATATGGTATAACCGATATTGTTCCCTCTCTTTCCAGCAATTCAGAAAATACATGATAATAGTAAGATTTTTGTTCTCGAGCCTGGAGACTGAGTACGCAGACCGTGTTTTTATATTTGACACTAAAATATTAGTGTTTGGAGGTACCCCTGCTTATATGTTCTTTAGATATGGTAAGTAGCATCGTTAAATATACCTATAATATAGTATTTATGTTTAAACTGTAGACTTGTATTCTTGGGATGAAATATTCAACCGCGAAACCGACGATGTGAGGCGTCACCCGGGTCTCCCCATTAATCTAAAAATAAGAAAAAAGTCTATACTAATATTGTATAGGAGTAGGGTTTGTGAGATTGGAGTTGGTAATCTCTGGATCTACTGAACCGATTTTAAAAACATTTTAGCAATACAATCACCCCATTTGTGTCATAGGGTATATATTAACCCGAAAATGTATGGAAGTTCGTCATTTTTACGTGGCTATTTATATATACAGCCGTATCATCTAATGACAATATAACACATTTTTCAGGACGTGATTACCGAGTCCGGTTGACCCTCAGAACCACTAGCCTGGAGAACGATCCCGATCAATACAACGATCTGTTGACAGAGCGAGTTGAAAGGGCGGGCGGTAGTGTAAGGGCCTACCTAGGCTCACTCATTATATTGAGGGCACCTGCCGTCCCTTCAGAGCCCTTTGCCGAACTCATCACAGATCTTACAGACAACGCAGAGAAATATGGCGTGACGTCGACTATCAATATCAGCGTCGCAGATTCTGAAGAAGTCGTCCGAAGGTCTGATCTTTGGCAGTATCTAAGGATCTAAGTATCTAAGGATTGACATCCAGGAAAACACTTATACTTAATTTTTATAGTTACTTGTCTTTTGTTGCTTTTCGTCGATTAAATGAAGTTACCAAAGGTTGGGCCTTAAAACTCTCATCTGGAAATCTGATCTGAAGCGGGGAAACTGGGAAAGCCATTAAAAACACAGCATCAAATTTACGTTTCATAGTTTATGTGTGTAATGTGGAGGAAGGTAGTTCAACAGGCAACCCATCTGTACGTTTTCCCTTAACAATAAAGAAACCCAGATGTGGCTTACATTAGCGATTGGTACTAACGTGGGTATGCTACTAGTTTGACCTAGTGGTTTAAGCGGTCGCCACGCCGCTTTCCAATGGCCTAAGTGTTGTGTGTTCAAACCCCACATAGGAGAACACTTTGTATGAACCGCAACTTGATGTTCTGAGTCTGGGTGTTCTTTGTGTCCGTTCCTTGTAAGTGTGTAAAGTCCCGCGACACAGTATGTATTTCTAATGGAGGAATTGTCTTTTAAAAAAGGAAAAAACACTGCATGCGTAACTGCGATAAGGCAAACGTAGTATATGGCCACCTGTGCCACGGTGGACTAAGGATATGAAGAAAGTCTGGCAGCGGATAGATGCGGACTGCCTAAGACCCGAATAGTTGGCGTTCCTTGGGGAAGACCTTCGTTCAGCAGTAGACGGCGATTGGTTCACATTGACCACATTTGATCAATGTTACAGGGCTATAAATGAAGCTAGATCTATGTATTACAAGAACTTGGACAGGCATTCGGAAAGCGCTGCATTGGCTAAAGTAGCCTTGAATCGATTTCGAGGTTGGTTGTTATTTAGAACACAATCTGCACAATAATAACAAATAAATCTGTTTGTAATTTTAAATTAACAGCTTTCCACTAAATGCATATGAGAGCATATATATATACGTTTCTAACATCAAAAAAATCTTTTTTAAACTTTTTTGTCTTTTTGGTTAAGCTTATCTATTATTCTAAACTAGCTACGCCGTAAACTACTTAAATTCAATGAGGTTGTTAGTTTAAGTTATTAGTGGTTAATTTCTGTGGCGATTAAACACTGTGTGGCTTACATCATCATTATTGACCCATAGTGCTGGGCTCGGTTCTCCTCTCAAGAGAGGGTTAAGGCCATACATCCCCTCGTTGTGATTACGTAATCTTGCCGTTGGCTGTTTTTAGACCACTTAAAGGCCTCTCAACTAAGTTTCGCGACTGTTATGCTATTTATTTATTTATTAATATTTAAAAATATTTATTATTTACTAATTACCACTAACTTTAACTATATATTATAATAATTATAAAGATACATGGTAGCCTGTAAGATATTGGTTTGGAGCGATAAGACCGCCACTTGTACTTTATTATAGTTTTAAAGTCAACCTTGTGATTACATAAGCTGGTGTAAAAAATAAAGTTTCCCGACTTCTTAAAAAACGGATTACAAAAAGGACGAAACAAAATTCAGATAGAAATCCAGATATGCATAGATACAAAAAATTCTCAAGGTAGTGTTTTGTATATATTTTAAATCTTTTCGGTATACTGGTACTATTAAATTTTCTTTTTTTAACACACATAATCTATACTTGTTTATTTCAGAACCAAAGAAATGGACCCGTTTACAAAGCCCTTTCAATTTTCACTTCGGATATATAGCACGGAAGTTTTTAACTTTTCACAAAAATCATAAAGTTCTTCTGTTACTCACGGTAAGCCGTCAAACATATTCAGTTAGTTTGACCTCATATCTTTAAACGAGTGATTCTTGTATATTTATTCTGAATCACGGAAACGGCTTCAACAATTGTCATGAAATTTAGAATGCAGGGGGTTTTGGGGGCGAAAAATAGAAATTTTATTCGTAAAAAATCGAGCTAAACTCGGTCATTCAGGTACCTAGTACTTAATTAAGAACAATTACTTGACGTGATTATAACCTTCGCTTGTAGGTAAACTACCATTGCATCTCATAAATTATGATCTATATTTAGACAACAGCGAGTAAATGTACCTAAGTCTTTTTAGTTTTTACATACAACATTATTGTTCAGTAGTCCTTTTAAAGCGAAAAAACTCTTGATGCAAACCCTATATCAACATATCTGGCCAGCGTGGTACAGGAGGCTAAAACCACCTTTCTAAGGTGTGGCCTATATGCAGTAGTGGACTATTAAAATAGTTATATACACTAATATGGTATATAAATAGATGATGAAGGTATTTTTCTATAAAAAGCCAAGCTGGTTGAGTTTAAACTGTTAACACAGCTCTCTCTGTCCCTCGGAACGTTTCTTGTTTAAAACTTAAAGTTATAATATTAGGAATCGTTTTTCCGTACAGAGTTTAAAGTTCCATTCTACTCTGCCTCGGTGGTGCAATGGGTTCGATTCCCGGGTCGAACCAAATGTTTGCATGATATGCAAATATTTTATTTAGAGTTTGGATGTTTTCCTTGTATAATATGTATATATTTACAAAATAAAATATATAAGAATTCTACCAGTCATTTTAGTCATTTAAAAAATGTAATTATTTATTGCATCTTTTTTGGTTTATCCTGTTTATTAGTAATGTAACGTTGGCTATATTCTTTTGACACACATTACCTTTACTCGGTAAAACAAAAAGCTTTTTTGGACGTAAATTGAACGAATATATGTAATGGTTTCTCTTTAGTATTCTTTTTATTGTGTATGATTATTTCTTTGCAGTTTCTGACAGCAATAGTGGCAGGTCTATTACTCGGATGGTCGCTCAGCTCAGTTCTTTTTTATATAGATATGACAAAAGGCAGTTATAAAATCCTTAAAGGAGAGGTAAGTGAACCAATTTATGCGTAGAAGTTTACAATGCTGACAATTAAGTAAACGGAGGAAGATTCTCTGACATCAAATCTAGGAAATTAGATTCGATTCGATTTGAAATTCGTTTTTTTAGTATAGGGTGCCAAACTAAGCGTCGGTTATCATAAACATTTATGGCAACCATTACTGGGAAGTGAATGCCCTCAAATATACTGACAACTAGTTGAGCCTTCTTATTCTTATTTTCTTATTTTTTTAAAAAGACAACTCCCGCATTAGGAATATACATTCCTGTGTCACGGGGATCTTTACAAACATACATGAAACGGACACAAAGTACACCCAGACTTAGAACAATAATTTATAGATCACACAAAGTGTTGTCCCATGTAGGATTTGATCCCACAACACTTTGCGCAGTAGGAAGCGGTGTGGCGACCACTGAAACCACTTTTTTTTTT
>PKRV01000425.1:1317237-1436466 GCA_003709505.1 Hyphantria cunea
GGCTCCCTGCCTATGCGACACAGGAACCTCCCGAAGCAGCCATGCCCCGAGAGGATCTGCGTCAGACGGAACGAGAGGGAGCCGTGCCTTCTCCCGAGCCACAGGTCGAGCACTGGCCGAATGGCCTCGACAGTGACTAGGCCGGCGGAAGGGCTTGAAAGCCTGTCCCGCCATTCCGCCACGAGGACCTCGCGTAGCTGTGACCGACGCAGCTCGATAACTCGCTGCGTCAGTCCTTCACCGCGGGCCCGCGCGTCCTCACGCCACCAATGTAACGACGCGAGGACTTTTGCCTCCAGGTCCCAGGGCGGAGATCCGGCCAGCACACAAGCCGCCTCATAGGAGATCGTGCGATAACCCCTAATGACTCTGACGGCCATCACCCTCTGCGGCTTCCGCAGAACGGTGATTGAACCGGCCGTCAGGTCAGCCGCCCAAATCGGGGCCCCATACAGGGCCATCGACCGCACGATCCCCTCATACAACCGCCTGCAGGCGGCGTTTGGGTCCAACCTATTGGGAAGCAGCGTTGATAGCGCCCCAGCCGCGCCCAACAACTTGGGTGATAGCTGCCGGAAGTGGGGGCCGAAATCCCACCGGCTATCGAGCACCAGTCCCAAATATTTTAGGGTGGGCTCGACAGCGATACGAACCCCCCCAACCACCACGTGCGAACCCGGTGGCGGCGCCCGTCGGGACCACTGAAACCACTAGGCCAATTTAGTTCGCCCTCAGTTGCAGAGGTCCGATGTCAGAAGCACGGAAAAACTGATATTCAAGTAAAACCGGTCGAACTAGTAGGAGACACCGTAATAATCTTGAGTTTTATTGTGTGGTTTCAACTATCTGTGGTTGACTCTGTAATATTTTCCAATTCAATTCCAATGGACGTGTCAAAATGACTCTACCTGTATGAAAGCATAAGCAGAATCCAAGCTTAGTGATCACCATACTCATTGCAAATGCAGGCAAAGCAATAATGCAGCATGGTGACCCATGGCATACCATATTGAGATGCTTCTGCATCATTGGGCCTAAAATTACAGTACGAATGCTGTAATTTTAGGTTAGTGGTACCGACCCCTTCTTGCTGAAATCTGCGTAGCTCTGCTTCCTTCATTCTTCAAGGCAGTAGAACCACACTGATTCAGCTTCTTTATTACCTGTTTGTGCTGCCGTCATGATAAGAGTTTGGAACTGTTCCCGCCCAATAATTAATTGCAACTGTTATTAAATTGTAAATTTTTTACATCTTCACTTAATTATTTGTTACATGTACAGATTTTAACAGTGGAAAATGTGAAAATGCGCACAAACCTAGTGGTGCGCGCTGATAATTCTACGGAAACTCTGTCCATCGTCGGCGCGTTAGTCACTTTTATTAAAGTTTTCACTTTTATTGAAGTCTGTTTTTAAGCTTTTACACCATTCATACATAATTTGGATAACAAGCTGGGGAATTCTTTATATGGAATTTGGAGTTCCCATCACATGATGCAAATGTAGGAAAACTTGAAATAAACTATATACCAACCTGTCTGGAGAAGATTCTTATGTCCCGCCAGCAGTAGACCATAAAGGATATTGATATGTGTGCGTGTGCGTGTGCTTGTGCTTGTGTGTGTGTGATACATTTATTACATTGATATATCTATCAATACAAATATATATATAAAATACATTATAAATGTCTGCTTGTGACTTCAAATTAACTGTTTTTCACCAAATAAATATTTTAAAAATCTTTTATAAATTTTACCGATATCGACATACAATGAAAAAGTAAATGTTTGCTCCCAGCCCCCATTCTTAATGTATAACATTTTAAAGAATCTCCCCAAATTTATTACAATAAAATCACTATCAGGAAGGCGTAGGGTTGCCTAGTCCCTCATATCTAATGTTTAACTAAACATTACAGATATGTTATGTCGGAGACGAAAGCAACTAAAGACGATGTTGAAAAAATATTTTACATGGCAGTACCCCAAACGGAGGTAAATTAATCTAAGAATTTACGTATTAAGGCTAAAACAGCCTAGAGGTATACCCCGAAAGAATTAATAATTATTATAAATCTATTCATTGGATCTAGTTATATAGAAAATAGCCATGCCGCTTAGCTGTTTTGCTGTTTTCCGCATAACTCGAAGTACTGACATGGCTGCTTTTTGCATTACTCGACTCAATTACTTCCATGGGTCTTATGATCTGTAAACTAGACATCGTATCTTGTGTACTGGTTATATAGGAATAGAATTATGATTTAAACTCAGTACACACTGTTACGACATCGGGGTTCCAGGGTTTCCTTTCAAGAGTGCACTTGGTTCCCCGACTTCTAGTACTCAAGACGGTGTGCGGTTTTTAGTCGGTCACAGTCCGAAATAGCCACCAGTTGGTGTCGTCCGAGGGGATTTCACGGGAAAAAAAGTATACGCTTTTACGGATGGTTGCGGAGTGTGGACATCCCAAGACTGGGATGGTTGGTGCTCCTTGAGGAAGGTCTGCGCTCAACAGAGGACGATGTTGGGATGATTGTGATGGCATACTATTTTATAGATCAAATTTAAAAAGATACCAGTTCACATCAGATGATTACTATGATATTATGAGTTTATCACTAAAAGACAACTGAATTTATGATCCGGGGCTCTCCCACAGAGTAAATGATCCTAATAAATGGATCTTCTCACAGTTTTGGTCAGAATCTGGATTGTGTACGTTCTAATGTTTCAGAGTCTCAAAGAATATTTGATAACCCGGGCCATAGACTCTCCACAAACCTACGTGTATGTATATGCTTACGGCATGGATGTTGCCAAGAATGAAAATGAAACAATTTTGGTAAGAAATTCTAAGATGCTGAACAAGCTCTATTTTTCGGTCTAATATCTATACATATATTTTTATTATATTGGTCTAATATCTATACATATATTTATATTTTTCAAGATATTTGATGTTTTATATTGAGCAATTCAAACAGACACTGTTTTATATTGGCACAGACTACTTAAACAGTATTAACTGCCTCGGTGGCGTAGTGATAGCGTATGCGACTGCTGTGCTTAGGGTCTCGGGTTCGGTTTTCGGGTCGGACCAAATGTTTATATGATCTGCAAATATATGTTTTGGAGTTTGGGTGTTTTCTATGTATAATATGTTTGTATTTAAAAAAAGGTATATATTTATTAATATCAACCGTCTAGTACCCATAACACAAGCTCTGCTTAGCTTGGGACTAGATGACGCTGTGTGTTAGATATCCGAAATATTAAATATTGTTATTATATTAAACTGTAATTACTTAAACGATTCTCCATTTTATATACTTTTAGTAGCTGGATATATTATCTAAACTGACAAAAAAAACAAATACACCAATATAATCTTCGAGGCCCAATATAAACTCTCAGTAGTAAGGTTTCATAATCTTATATAATATCACTCTTAATGTTACTTACTATTAATGTAATAATATTAACATTAAATTACATTCTTTTTGTTAATGTATTATTTGTTCCTACCATAATGTGTAACTTTCAGCTTAATAATTTAAAGCTGATAAATTTTTTGTTTTGGTTGCGCGTAGTAATCTAAGAAATTACTGGTCCGAATTGAAAAAATCTTTCAGTGTTAAAAGGAACTGAGTATTAATGAAAAAAAAATAATGAAAAAAGGTTAAAATTTCTCAAAAGTAATGTATGTAACTTGTAACAATTAGTCCCCTATAAAATTTCTTAAATATAAAGGTCCATTACAGCTTTATTGTGTATTTTTAAGGTTGGCTCATTTTAAATTTTACTTTGGTAAACAAATTTTTATGTTGTATAACATAACGCTACGATCAATAGAAGATGCAGACGAGATCAGGCTGCGAGGGTCAGCTATAACTGGAATAGAAGTGTCTACAATAAGAAAAAGAATAAAATTAATACATAGTTGTAATCCTTAAATTGCTACTTACACAGTTGTCCGAAATTTGCAGATCTCAGCATTGTACAGTCGCTTACACCCTGACAATGCCGCGGCGGCGAGGTCGCTGGCACGTGTCTACATGGCCCTCATTCGACATTACACTGGACAACTAGATGCTACTATTCAGGTTGAAGACGATCCACTCGCGCTTGACCTCTCACCTGTTAGTACTTTTTTTTACTAAGTAGGGGGCAAACGAGCAGACGCCTGATGGTAAGTGATTACCGCAACCCATTGACACTCGCAACACTAGAGGCATCACAAGTGCGTTGCCGGATTCTTAAAAAGGAGTACGTTCTTTTCTTGAAGGTTTGAAGGTTGTATTGGTCAGGGAATACGGCAGGCGACAGTTCATGTCACAGTTTTGTTGTGCGTGGCAGAAAGTTTCTCGAAAGGTCCACAGTTGTGGACTGCCTACCATCTAGATAATGAAGACGATGGCAAAAAGAGTAGGCAGGGATCAGTCTCAACAATTCCTCGGAGGACTCAATAAATGCAGTAGAAGATGCACAGCGAAGCCACATCTATCACTATATTAAATGAAACATGAATATTGCACCATTTTATTAGAAACTTTAAAATTAGAATAGCTTGCGGGTCCTGACTGCCAAGCCAGAGGTTGTGATCATTTCCACCCAGGACAATCAATTGTATGATGAACACGATAATTTGTTCTGTATCTAGATGAAATTTATCAACAATTCATTTGTATGTAATTGGAAATGTATAACTGATACAAGGCATATTTCAAGTCATCCTTCTGTCCCTCGTCTGCTAGAAATTGCAGTTAAACTCCTATTTTTACACTAATATATAATTATAGCAAAAATGTGTATCAAATTGAGTTTGGATTTAAAAGATGCAATAAAAACAGATGTTGCTAAACTATAATTTTTATTTCAGTGGATGAAAGACTTGGCTCAGCCACCTCTGTTTCTGCAGTTCCTACTGATCCTTACAATTTCACACATCACGCTGCTACCTTCTAAAGAGTATGGTCTCATAAGGCATATTCAAGTAAGTCTAAAATATTAATTCACACTCCACGTACAGTACCGGTATAACATTTTTAACCAATAGTTGCAGTTTTCGAAGTTATTAAACTGGGTAGTAATGTAATAATTTCAACTCTTAGAGAAAAATGCAACAGGCATTGAGTTAATCATATCTCTAAAATTGAAATGCTTGCGTACACTATCATGTCATGTTTGAGTCTGTCCATGCACTAATCTGATTTGGAGGTTTAAGCTAGTTCCTTTCCCAATCCTCATGCCTCTTTAGATGTATGAATACAGTTTGAGGTTAGCAAGAAGAGAGTGAGCTCGTCAGCTAGTATTACAGATTCTGAAAATCATGTACCTGAGTTCCATTTTGAGAGTAAAAAGACCACGGAAAAAATAGGCCTGTGGCTGGAAATGCCTGATGATGGAGAAGGAAATCAGTTTTCATACTATAATATTGAATGATGATTACCCTAAGAAAATAATATTTTGTTTTTAAAAGAGATATCATAATCAAGGGGGCCCTCTTCATAGTGAAGTTTATTGGTCAGCAGACAGTATCCCTCGCGATCATAAACGGCATCTTTCAATTGGTGATATTTTTCTAGTCTAGAAAAATGGTAAAAAGAGATATATCTACATATTATTTTTTGCTTCACGCTTCAGTCAATTTTCTCCTAAATAGAGACATTTATTGAAAAAATCTTACAGAAAAACGCGATAAATTTTTCACCGTTACATTATTGGTTCACTCTGTACTTCTGTGACATCTTGTTCTTCTGGTTGCTCGTTGCTGTCATGAGTATCATGACGGTCAGCATAATATACCTCACGGCACCACGATCAGTTTTGCAGATTCAGGATATGTGTGAGTATCATCTTTAACCTACGAACTACCAACCTAGTATTTTACAAATAGTAATATTGCAGAATAGATTTTTTTTATATAAACGGGCAGACATATCGCCTGATGGTAAGCGATCACCGCCGCCCATAGACATCCGCAACACTAGAGGCGTCACAAGTGCTTTGCCGGCTTTGGGGATGGGGGACGGGGAATGGGCCTGCGATATCGTCACTCATACGGTGAAACACAGCGCAAGCACTGTTTCACACCGGTTTACTTGTAAGGCCGTAGTATCACACCGGTCGAGCTGGCCCATTCATGCAGTGGCTCTCCCGCGGCTTGCTTTAAGTATTTAATATCAAGAAAATTATTAACATCAACAAAATTATTTTCCTACAAATTTATGGTTTGAACAAGGTCATAAAAAAATATTACTAACTTACTGGTTTTTTACTGTTGCTAGTGAATATTTAAAGAATTAAACAGCATATTGTCCTACAAATTACGTGTTATCCTGTTTTGGTCCTACGCTCAGATATTGTTAAATACCACGAGACCATCTTTTAATTGAAAAATAGTTGGTGTTTTAAAAATACAAATATGGCATCTGTACGCCTTGAACATTTTAAGATAAGGTATAGTTTTAATTTAAAAAAATACTACACAAATTGCGTCACACGTTTTGAATTTTGTTTGTAATAAATATTTTAATATGTTTCAGTTGCCCTTCCCTTTATGTTAACTTTGTACGGAGTGGGGTGCATACCACAAGCTTACATATTCAGCCTGGGTCCCACTCTCACTCTCAACTTGATGACTTTCGTTATCGTCAATATGATATTTGGTAAGACACTTTAAGTACCGAGTTACCTTTGGTACAGCTTTTTACCCGACTGCGACAGAAGAAGCCTTATGTTTTTAGAATGTGGTTGGGCATGTTATGCATTTCTTTTTTACACTCTGTTGATAGATTTTGACTAAGGAAGGGTTGTTAGATTCTTTTTAATTTTATGACAGTGGTACATGAAAATTATAAACGATAATATATATATAACATACGTAAATTTTAAGTCTCAATACATTTTCGGCCAGCTGTATTTTCTATAATAATTAGCTTATCTTCTTGTATTATAGAAAAACCTCAGAGGAATAAATTATTTGCATTTTACTGCCGTATAAAGTGTTTAGTAAATAAAATGTCAAACGAATTGTGTACACGGTGTGGCGTCTGCGCCGTGGCGTGTCGTTGCATGGAGAGTCGGCGGAATACAATAATTCTAATGATTTTCTTAAACAGGTGAAACAACAATATTAGCAAAACTCATCTACGGTGATGTGTTCTCGTATGCGATGAACATCATGAATCTATCGCCTCAATTCAATATGGCGTACGCTTATGTCAAAATCAAACAGATTTTTCTGTACAACAGTGAATGTATTATATTCAGGATCCAGAATCTTTGTTCGTCGAACAATTTTCATAAATGCTGCAGTACGTTTCTGGTTGTCTTTACCGCTATTATAATTCAAAATAATACAAACCTTTTCTACATAGTACAACGAGGGTACTTTCAATGTATTTGAAATCAAATTGTGACATATAAAGTCAGTTTGTTCTATGTGTATGTATATGTACCTTCATAACTGCCTCGGTGACGTAGTGAGAGCCTATGCGACTAGTGTGCTTGAGATCTCGGGTTCGATTCCCGGGTCGGACCAAATGTTTTGTATGATCTTCAAATATTTGTTTCGAAATTTTGGTGTTTTCTATGTTTAATATGTATCTATTTATTTATTAACTGCCTCGTTGGTCTAGCGGTTGAAGTATGTGACTGCCAAGAGGTCTCGGGTTCAAATCCTGGGTCGGGCCAAAAGTGTTGATGAGTTTTTCTGATTATATAAATACTTAATAACAGTTCGGAGCTTGGAAGTTGAGGTCTGAACCCCCGTGCCTCGGAGAGCACGTAAAACTGTCGGTCCTGCGCCTGATCTCTCCCTAATCGTGTCGGTTAACCGTCCCATTGGATTAAGAGAGAGAGGGAACAGAGAGTGCACCCATGTTTGCGCACACACTTGTGCACTATAATATCTCCTGCGTAGTTGGCTGGTCTCCGTTGAGGCTGGCCGCCGTGTCCGTAATCGGCTAGGAGAACATCATTTATTTACGAAAAAAAGAGTATCTTATATACTCTTTTTTTCTTATTATTCTATCAATCATTCTAACTTTCACAGCCCAAGCACTGCTTAGATTAAGGCTAAATGGCTTCATCTGATGTCAAAAATTAAAAAAAAAGAAAGCCCTGTAAAATTTACACATATTAATTTTAATAATTAAACTTTCAAACATCTAATTTCAGATAAATGCGGCGTTCTCCAAGAATGTTTTAAAAGAAGGTCGTATTTAAACAAAAGCTACGGAATTATTATTGAAACTATATCGTTACTCGTCACAGCTGTTCTGTTCGGCACGCTCTTACTGCTGATTGAATACAGAATTTTCGTTATGTTATGGAAATTTATTTCTAGAAAGTTGTATTATCCAGAAGTGATAGAAGAAAATTCGAACGTCGGAGTCATTAGAGAGATAGCAGATGTTCTTGAAAAGAAGAAAACAATTTGTAGAAAGTCGAGTAAGTATTTACTATTACACGACTGCGAAAGAAGGAAGATGAAGGAGGGGTATGTTTTTCGAGTGTATGTATGTATGTGTATATTTCTTTGGCACGCCTTAGAGTCTAAACCCCTTGTGTATTTTTATGTCATTGGTGTCAATAGATTCGCCCTTATCGTGAGAGTGCCATTGGGTACAGCAAAACAAAAAAAAAAAAAATACGTAGTCGAGTTATTTTCTTATTAATAATTCATTACTTGTTTTCATATGTATGATTTCACAGTCCTTGAGGAATTGAACTGTCTAACTAAAATTGTCGAAGATTGTGTCTAATTACTTTCACAAGTAGTAAATAATGTATGTAATAGATCTTGACAGCTTACTTTCAATGCAGTTTCAATAAAATAATCAAATAAGGGTCAGTGCACACAGAAAGGCTTAATCATCGCGTGATCTCACTGGGTGGACCGCCAACAAAAAGGCTTTTTGTCTTGTTCAAACATGTACGTACTTAATAACTAGTTAAGGAATAAATGTGCAACTCTTGACTTGTAATATAAACTACATCGATTTTGACCTTATTTTTAAAAATTACCTGTCTTTTATTTTAAAATTACCTGATTAATTTCAAACAGTTTGTCACAACTGGAACTACTTGCAGAAGTGCAGGTTTTCATATCTCACATTGAAAGCCTTTAACAGACCTTTGCAGGACATAGGCCTCTTCATAGCAAGGAGGTTTTACCCCTTATATACCTTATGTCACGGTGACCTGATGAGTCAGTATATGGTTTGTTTCAAGTATTCCTTCTCAGTCTTTGATACGCGAATTTAGAGCCAAGAACGTACCCCGTACAGTTATTAGCTGTGTGCTGTATATAAAATAGGCGAATGTACCAGAAGAAGAATTCATCTATTTATAATATAATATAAATATAAATATTTTGGATATTTTTTACACACAACGCCATTTAGTCCCAAACTAAGCCGAGCTTGTACCATGGGTACTAAACAACTGATATTAATACATTTATAGTTATTTTTGTAAATACATACATATTATACATAGAAAACACCCAAACTCCGAATCAAATATTTGCAGATCATACAAACATTTGGTCCGACTCGGGGATCGAACCCGAGACCTCTAGCATAGCAGTCACATTGACTACCGCTACGCCACCGAGGCAGTCATTTATATTTACAAGCTTTCAATGTATTCATGATTGTCACTATCCCTCCTTTTGTTTGCTCGGAAATTTAGTCTGATTAATACCGTTAATTTTTTTATAGACTGTAATCTAACCATTCCTTCATAAAAATCCTAATTCTCAAATAAATACTCTTTTAAAACATCAACACGTTCACAGATTTGATAAAAGTGGACACTTTCGGTGAATACATTTGTGCGGAGAATGTGTCACGAAGAAACACAGGACTCTACGTTGTTCGTGGTGCATACTTCGGACTAGGTAGAGGCGGTGCTCAGGCTATATCAGGACTGAGACGCCACGGCCGGCTTGATCTCCTCGAAATTTTGTCAGGTTACAGAATACCATGCGTAGGAAACGTATGGGCCATGTCCAAATGGAACTTAGCAACAAACCCTCACAAGGTACTTTACTAATTTATCAACATGTTTTAACATATGAACATACATAGACTGCCAAACATATTATACTTCCTTTTGGTTTAAAAACTGGAAGAAAATTAAAAAAACTAATAGTACTACCTTCATGTGTAGGTACTTACCAGTATGACAACTTTTTTCGACGAAATTCTAAACATAAATAATTAAAAATAATTCAGCTTGAATCTATCTCTTTGATTTCTATAAGCTTAAATTAAAAAAAATTAAAATCCCCTACGCAAGCACTTCATCGAGTAATCATACGCCAAAAATGCCTTACATCTTTTTGAATAAGAGCTGATACTCATAAACATAGCTGGGAACCACCGCAAGGAAACTGGATTTCAAATGGAAAAAAACGCATTGAAATCGGTCCATCCATTTGAGAGCTACGATTCTACAGATAGACATACACACATAGACGTCAATTTCAAACTTTTCAAACACCGCTCTTTTTACGTCGGGGGTTAAAAAGTACTTTATAAAGTCGAAGTGTTTATTTGTATGCTTGAACACGCTAATCTCAGGAACTACTGGTCCGATTTGAACAATTCTTTCAGTGTTAGATAGTCCATTAATCGAAGAAGGCTATAAGCTATGTATTATCACGCTAAAACCAAAAGGATCGAAGCACCAATGAAGAATGTTACAAAAAAGGTAGAAAATTATTACGCTACGGGCAATAGGAGACGTGAACGAGGTAGCTGACCAGCTAGTTATTTATATTTAGTCGTATATTGCTGAACGAATATGGTTCTATCTTTTCGTTGGCGATTTGCTCATATGTTTCCCACCAGCATCTATACTACAAAGCTTTTGCAGACAGCGGTTGTATTAAACATTCAACCTGTATCGATTTGTTAAGAGAGCGATTTAAAATAATTTGTTGTTTTTACGTTTATACAGTATAGCCGACAAGTGTCAATAAGCTGTGAGCTCCCTTCATTGCCAGCGTGGATGACGATGCAAGACTCCCTGGAGTTGATTGCAGCATTACGTGGAGTGCCCAAGAAATACATTAAAGAAGAGGTTCACAATTTGGTTGAAGCCCTAGGTAAGACAACCGATTTGTCTAAGATTACGAACAGAGTTAATGTCAACAGCCTACATCTTATAAAACTAAATTTAATTTTGAGACTCTAAAGGGTTTATGACAAAGATAAAATTTCTTAATCCCGAGACTTAATCGTCATTCCGACATTACTGATGGGTAATACTCTCAATCGTTAAAATTGATACTTTTTCTAGCAGTATTAGTAGATTCAAGTATGTGAAAATTAATTATTAGACTCCGTGTTTCATTGCAGACCACACAAACATTCCAAAACTATAACGTTAAAATTTCAAATACTGGTTAAAGTATATGTACAAAATCTGCCGTTAAAAGGCAGATTAAGAAGAAACCTACATATAAAGTGTTGTAATATACCTATTCATATATGCAAAGAATAGGAACAATTCTCCAGAAAGGATGGAACGATTTCGATATTACTAATTCGAAAGTAACTCTGCCTGTTTATCAGGACTGGCCTTTATCTGCGGCTCCGTTCGCGTGTATGTCGGTTATCGTTGTAAAAAGTACCCTATGCCCTTCACCTGAAAGCGTAATTTCACAGTTAAATTGCTATACCAATTTTAATGAAATTTGGCATGGAGATATTTCAATTCTTGAGGAAGGATTTCTGGCTACCTTACAGCGATACGACGAACTGCGGACAAAGCCAAGTCCTTAATATTTTTTTATTTACACAGAATTATCTGCATACACTCAGAAACTTATAGCCGACTTTAGTGAAAACGATCTGACTCGAGTTCACTTTGTGGCTGCAATGGTAGGAGCGCCCCCTGTGATCATAGTGGATGAAGTAACTGCTTGGCAGAAATTCTCTGTCAGAAGGTCCATGTACAAAATAATGTACAACCTCAGGAAAAAAGGTCATGCTGTAATATGCGCTGCTAGCAAGTAAGTTTTTGCGAATTTAATACTTTTACTATAACTTCGTAGGTGTAAGAACGGTTATACCGGCTGGATCGTCAATTCATGATGTTCTTGTTAGTAATATTAAACAGAATGCTTTGAGATCGTGAAAGGATGGGTACGTAAAAAGGACAAAAGAAATATAGCTGGTATAAAAGAAGTTATGGCAACAGAATTAGTTCATAAAATATGTAAGAATAAAATGAAATTGCGAGCGGGTTTAACCCAACTACAGCAAAGCCAAAAGGGAAGGTATTCGGAGGAAAGGTTTTTGGAACTGGACCATTTCTGATTAACGAGGTGTCAATAGATTTGTATATATAGTAGCCCGGGTAACATGGGCTTTTTTTCGTTTTTTTACGGATTGTGTTGTTTCATAACGGATAAAGTTTATATTACAAAGCTGAAATTAGTAGCTACGGTAATTTATAAATTATAAATTCTACATTATGAGATACTGAAAACAGCTAAGCAGTGCTGTGACTGTTTTTTCAGTCATTGAAACACAAGACATAGACAACTAGATAGGGTTTTTTGTTAGTTTTATGTTGAAACACAAGACATAGACAACTGGATAGGGTTTTTTTTTAGTTTTATGTTTATATTAAATCCATTCTATTCAAAATTAGATTAGTGTTATGTGAGGCCAAATAATCAAATACGACATTTCCTTTTATACTTACATTTGTATGCTTATAGTATTGAAAACCACATGCCAGTTACGAGCCGCCGCTTGGCATTTATGATAGACGGAGCCATATATGACATAGACACAATAGAAGCGTTGATCGAGCGCCACAGCCCTCCGGGTTTCACAGCCGTGTTGCACCTCAAGAATGAGGTCGATGTTGTGGCGATGTTCTCCAAGTACTTCGACAACTTTAAAATCAATGATTACTCAGAGGTACGAGAAGTTTTTACTGTTAGTAACATTATTATCATATTAACAACAGTCCACAGCTGGATAGACCTCTCTTTAGGAAGGTTTTGATATAGGTGGTAATATACAACGCTGGCTAGACGGGTCGGTATAGGGTTTGTAGTAAGTTTTCTTTTTTATTTGTATTCTGCGTAGCTTGGTAGTCTTTCGAAAAATACCTATGTTAGAAATTTCTAACTTTTTCTTACATTTTTTAACGTAACATCCTTTTACGCTCAGGTATACACTTTTCCCAACCTTTCTCCCACTCATTTAACCCCTCCATAATTAAATATTTTAAAGCTCTGCAAAGACGACCTTTGTTTCCGATTCATTTAGGTACCCATATCTTTTCCTGATACCATCTAGGTCGTCAAATTTAAAAAAAAAAGTCACAGAGTGCCAAGTTGAGCCAGTATTTGCCGCCATAACCAAAGATGAACGTAACGCCTTAAAGAAGCAACACCTTTTTTGTCAAACGGCTTAAATCTATCTAATCATTTTAACTGTAAATAGCTGATAAGGCTTATCTTTAGAATCCCGAAATATTGTGCCCATAAACTTTCCGCCTCAGGATACTTAGGTACGGTCTTCACCTTCTTCTGAACAGATTTACCTACCTGGAAAAATCGGTTGCTTAGATTGTCTTTTGGTGTCTTATGTAATGTATCCAAGTGTCATCATCACAAATCATTATTTCAGGTTCTGGTAAACGTTCAGGTATACGACGATCTTACTTGGAAAACGATTTTTACAAAAATGGAAACTCTGCTACAAGAACACGGCCGGGTATATTCGTATATCGTCACAGTGACAGCTATCGATTACATTTTTAATTCCATCCTTGGTAAAGAAAAGGGCCTCAAGCCAGCTACCGGGTTTGCTTCTTTCAAATGGTTCAAGAAGATAATATCCAGCAAGCCCAAGACTAAGCCTTCTGAAGAAGACCTAAATAGGCTTAAGCCTTTTGAGATGAAATATGCTATTACCGAGCTGAAACTCTTGCCTTGGTCTGTTATATTCCAAAGTAATGCTTACAACAATCGCTAAATGCCAATCATAAATACCAAAATTTGACCTTTAGTACATTCTTCAGACTACGTTTGACTTAAGGAACTCAATAGTCAATGCTCTCAGTTCCAAAATCAAGTTAAGATATACCTTAAAATAGGTTGGAAGGGACTGATTGATGATAATTGATTGTAAAAATATGCCCACAGCAGTTCTAGTCAAGTTTGTGGCATCTATTACGCGCTAAAATTTAGCTCATCGATGTAGTTTTTTTTATGGTACAATGCGATATTTATTTTAATAAGAAACATGTTTTAATTATTTATTTAAGTTACTCTACTTTTAATTCTCTAGATAATTAGATATGATTACCTATTATAACTAATACACATATAGCATTTAACTTGATATTTTATTATTGTATAAGTCGTTCGTGACCTACGGTATTTTTAATCTGAACACCTTAATCTGTTGTAGTAGTAAGTAAAACACTAATAGTGCTATTTTCCCATCCTCTGAAACGAACGAATTTTAGGTTCTGGAGAATATATACACTACACTAGCTGAGCGCACTACACCGCGGTGTGTTACGCGCGGTACAACAACGAAACGGTGCAAAGCTTTTCTTAAAAAAATAGCCTAAGTTATTCCTTATATCAGCTATCTGTCAGTGAAAGTCCTGTCCATATCAGTCCAGCCGTTCCAGAGATTGGCGGAACAGACAAACAATTTATTTTAACAATGTTATGTTGGTATATGTGCCATGTATACGTAGCATTCAGTGAAAAACGTTTATTTTAATATTACAAAGAGACATTCCAATTCTATTAATTTGTATAGATAAATAAATCTTTATGAGCTGATTACATTTACCACCTGCTGAAGACGTTAGAGATCGAAAAACTCGTGTATGTTTTTAAACATACACAGGTCTTTCGATCAATAATCGATCGAAACGAATCGATATTCGATCAATAATAATTTATTAAGTCTCCGTGTTCTATGCCACTATTTCCTGTACTTAGAAATACATAAATAATATATAGTCGTCAAAGATGTTTTTGCCGTCGCAAGTTAAATGATTTAATGAATTTCTTATATTTTATTCCATTAGTTGTAGTTCCAAAGCCATGTCCTATATTTAGGTATGCTTTTTAGTATAAGCACTGTGTAATATTTACACTGTATCATCATAGCTTCTTCCTCTTCAAATATCTGTATTATATTTTTTTATGGGGTGCAAGTGAGCCTACGTACATTTACAATAAATTCGGATATAGGTATTATGCGCATGCAAGAGTGCACACACTGAGATTCTCCTTGTGCAAATTCCCCGTTCAGGCCGCTCAAATACGGAAGCCTCTTCCATCTAGTTATTTTAATATGTATAAATGCAAACAAAAATATTAATACTTTACGAGGGTACACATTGCTAGGTATCTATACATATCTTCTTTTTTTCTTTTTTGTTCTAAAAAGACAACTCCCGCATTAGGCCTATACATTCCTGTGTCACGGGGATCTTTACAAACATACGTGAAACGGGCACAAAGTACACCCAGACTTAGAACAACAATTTATGGATCACACAAAGTTTTGTCCCATGTAGGATATGAACCCACAACACTTGGCGCGGTAGGAAGCGATGTGGCGACGGATACGAGTGGATACCCCATCGGCCCTTCACCCCACCGGGGTTTGCGGCGGGGTGGTGTGTCGGAATCGAACCGACTAAAACCACACGGTGTGCCACTCTGCGCCTGAGACGGGACAGATCCGGGAACCGCTTTCTTACGCCATCCGGAGACCACTGAAACCACTAGGCCAACCATGCAGTCAAATATCATCATATCCAGTACATAAAATAAGATTAGTAAAAAAGTTGAATGTCTTAATATGTGCATCAAATAAAACCGTAAAAAGAAGTAAGGGTATGGTCTCAAATTGTCTAGCTACCAACTTGTTAATTAAAATCTATTTTTGCGCGGAGATATTTTACACTATGGCCCTCGATAGGGGAGACGTGAGGGCGAGTATTATTAGGTATTTTATGGTTTCCTCGGCTTGCCGAGGAAACCATTTTTGGGAAGCATAGGCCGGCTGATCAGGAGTGATACCTTGACCTCATAGAAAATCGGTAAAAGGAATTCATTAGTGAGGTTACCTGAAATCTCCAAATACATCTTTCATTCTTACTCCATAATACTGCATCCAAATTAGGACCTATATATTAATTAAAAGCAGTTTTAATGATATACCAACACCCCTAATTTACATAATTAGACAGTCATGGCAATGCAAACTGCACTGCAGTTTAAAAAAATGGTAAAGAAAAATACCGTCAACGGAAATTACTACCTTGCTACACGAAAGATTGCTCAATATAGTCAACACTTTAATGTTTTCATACAATACATTAATGACTAGAGATTTGATATATTTACACTACATTTACACAACACATCACTCATATATGTGTCTATACATGTATTTTAAATACTGTTTTGTTACCACTGCACCTAACTATAAAAAAATCAAATCTAATAGCTGTTAATATCTAAATCTTTATTTCTTGATTCTCACAGTACAGTGTTTGATTAAATATGTATACTTATTAGTAATACTTATTGGGGACATAGCTACTAAACCAAAATATAGTAAACCAAAAATGAACCCCCTTTTTAACCAACTTCAAAGAAAGGAGGAGTCTTCATATCGACATTGTTTCAATGGTTATGTTTATACATGTACTAAATAGCTGATGATTCTCTGATGATTCATCTTATAATAAATATTATATATTTATGTTTTGTGCATAAAAAAAAACAGCTAAGTTACTGTTTGTTGCTATCTATTTACAAAATAAATATTTTATCTAGCCTAGCTATTCTGGACTCGTAGAAACTTCTAGATATGTATTCCGTAATTGTAACTTTATGCCAGATTCTTTATAAACCCAGACTTCAGGTATTCATAAATAACCATCCATTTTTAAATTCAATCTTTAACAATAATTGACACTGATGATAATTGGCACAAAATAATAATTTATAAAAGTGTGTATATTTATATATGTATATCATACTTAAAGCATTTAAATGAGATCAAAGCAGTGTTCATAACAAGCTTAAAAATTATTGCACAAAAACTTAATTTCACAGCATATTAAAAAAATTGTGCTATATGGTTAAAAATACTATTAATGTAGGGTAGTATGAGATCTATGAAGTTCAGCAGAAGAACCTCTAGCCTGTGCCATCATAGTCTCTATCCTGTTTGTGGTTTCCCGAACCATAGAGAATTCGGATAAATCCGGAAGGTCGAGAACAATATGAGCAGAGAGACGTTTGTAAACAGAATTAGAATCTTTTTTATTTCGCCTAGCTTCTTCATATTTTAACTGCTGTTTTAAAAATATTGACTGTTTCAACATTTCTTGGATGTTCTCGAAGCTGGTTGCTGCACCATCCATTGATTTAACTGCACTGAAAATGAAAGGTTAATTGGTTTAACTGAACATATAATCACTAGATAAGAATGGGAATAGGTGAATCTTATAAGGCATATCAAAATATTTTTACTTTGTTTTTAGTTTATGGTTAAAAGATATTTCTTAAATATAGGACATAGGATAGGACAGTTATTACATACTATGGTGCATATAGTCTCATTTCTTTGATTACATGTTAATAAAATTCTATTAATATTTCTGTGAATCAATTCTGCATCCCGCAATAGAAGTTCTCGAGCCGATTAACATATATACAACTTCCCAACATCAACCGTTGCGCAGTGGTATGACAGGCATTATCACTTCACCTGGTCGGAGGATCCTCCCTTTGTGTAGTAGGGTCATGACACCCATTCCCCCACATTTCAAATGTTAATATTTGGATATTCAGAGATTCAGATTCAGAGAAATGGATTTTAATAAAAATTGGAACATAAATGAACCGTGATGTGACACATTAAGAATAGGTCTCATGTTGCAGAATAGAGTCACTTTGGCATGCTCATACATGAAAAAGAGATGTCACCATACTAAGTACTACTAAGTACTATTCATTAGGAAAGAGGTTATGGCTTACTAATGCTTTATTATACTTGTTGATAAAATTATACTGTTTAGCCTATGACCACAGATCTATTATCTGAGGGTGTTGGGTTTTTGTTTTAGAGTGAAAATCTAGAACTCGTTATATGCCATGCCCTCATTAAAACAGAATCATTGAGCATGCATTGTTTCATTCAAGTAATATATATAATACTATACCACTTTGGCCAGACAGGTAAGCGTAGGGTTTAACTACAGTTTTCCTTCCTTATTACAATAATTTTCTCCCTAGAAAACTACACAGGGCAACACTACTAAGGGTAGTAGCCTCTTACGATACCCAGAGAGTGAGTAGGAATGGTGACACTCCATATTCTTAATCAGTCACTACAAGGGCTAATAGTACTTACTTGAGAGCATACTCGACGTCGTAACATCTTCCTTGTAGCTCGTGTTGCAATTTCGTTACCTCCACCCGCCTTTCAACCATGGGAGGCAGAGCTTTTCTGACATGTTCCTGAAGCCTATACAGCGCTAACGACGGCTCGTTGGCTACTATGTGCATATTCTCCGATATACGTTCCGCAGCTAAAACACAAAAATTTAAAAACCCGTTTTTTTTATATATAGTTCAAATCTCGGCAACGTACCTTTCTTTGCCTTCGATTCCAATTCCGGATCACCTTGATACACAAAAGCCATGACCGTTAAATATTAGGCTGAAGTAAGAAATCTTATTATTACTGAATATTTTAAACAGTTTCAGACAATGTAAAAAAACAAACAAGTAAAAAAAAGTTATACCATTTGTCAGATTGATATCTGATATTGTCAAAATAGTGCTGCCAATATAGATCAAGAAAATTATTAAAAATGATATTCGCATTGATTTTGCTTGCATAAAACCAGAAGTTAACTAAAAAACATAAAGTCCGTTTTAATTAATAGATTATTCGACAGAACGTATGCATTTGAATAATCATTTTTATGACTAGTAAATTGAAAAATTTTCGAATATACGGTTTAACTCACGGTTAACTTTTGAAAGTGCCCGGTAAACGGTTAAATTTGGTCTCGACATGGCGTCTTATTTTTGATCCTTAGTGTGTAATATTCTTTTTATTCGAATTATAAAGACACTAGTGTCGTCTGTGTCGTCATTACAAAATCTATTAAATTGATGACAACGTTAATACCGATAAACTGATTAAGTATGATTTTGATTACAGTCTTTTTCATATTAAGTCTGACTCAGAGTCGGAGTTGTTGTCAACTAAACTACAATGCTAATATCATTGAAATAATATCACTATTATTGCTCAATGAATATACTACAATGCTAACGTAGAGAATAATCAATTTCTAAATTAAAAGTGTCTATTCGTTTCGAAGAGAAATGTTCGATTTTAGTGAAATCACTACGTTAATTACAATACCACGAAAGCTTTGAGATCATACAATTACATTGAATTTTTTTTGTATATTTGTTTTGAAGTAGTTATTACCCAATAAAATAAAATGACAAGTACGTGTGCAGTGCAGTGCTATTCTTTAAATATATGTGATTGACAGTAACTTTACTGTATATTAAGCTTTTCATATCTTACTATCTAGTACAGTGTATTATCTGATTCCATTATCTGTTATCCTGTTATAATAAGACTGGCTTATTTTCCAATTAGTTCCTTTTACAACGAGTCCAACATCGCAAGATATTTGAAATTTGGTGCATAGATAATTAATGTACTGCACACCAAATAGACCAAATAAATAACACAAGGGATTGCTACCTCTAATTTGCTTTTTTAATCCATAGGACCATTTCTGAACGATATAAATGGTGAGTAACTACCGAACTGAATAGTGTGTAGTTTTTTTCACCACAATTTAATTTCATTATTTAAACATTTTAATTTTCAGGACACTAAACTGTTCAACAGCACTTTGGGTCTACTTCTTAATATATTTTTCCCAATAAAAATGTTGCTCCGAATGTATTCATTGTGTATTCTCATGGTAGATATTATTTGGGTAATATTTAATACAGTGTGTGCAGTGGTGCAAGCAATTTATGAACTATTTAAACCTCCACCTTTAAAATCTGTGAGATTTGAAACTGCTATGGTAAGCCTTTTAAATATTATAATAATACATTTTAATAAAGGAGCCCAGAAAATCATAGTCTCGACCCTATGAGGTTTGAGACTGTGTTTTTCTTTTCTCTATCTTCTATAAGACATTTTACTCAGCTGCACTTAATGGAGAGTTGTTTTTTCTAGTGAAAATATATTTGGCACCTCTAGCCTAAACAACTTTGTGAATTTTGTTGTTAGGGATGATGTGAAATAAAATATATACTGGCTTATAAATTTAAAAAATAAGCAGTTATATGCAGCTGGGCTTTCAGAATTTCTTGCTATCAATAGTTCAGAAAAAAATCAGTTGAATAACTTTCTTGCTATATATAATTCCTGATTATGCTTACTTTATAGAAGTTAGGAGATCCAAAATTTTTTGAATCTACCCTCTGTATGTCAATCCTTTATTGTTTTTGTATATATACTGCATTATTACATGACCATTATTTAAAACCATGGTTGCACAATAGTTAACATGAGATTTCTGATTCAGATAGCTACCAGAAGCATTTTTGTTATGCTTCATAATTCTGCACCGAATATGACTATGACTAGCTAACCAGTGTTCTGAAAGGGTTGAAAATAGCTAAGCAATTTTTTTTACCTATGGAAATCCCTTGGGCTTTCACCCCACCGGTTAGCACTGACTGTAGTGAGGGCCCGATGCTGACGAAAAGCCCCTGGAGAGGATAGCATTACTACAAAGCTGTAAAAGGCTGGAGGTAAACCCGTACTAAAGGCGCTCCAAAAGCTTTTCAACGCTGTCCTGTTGGAAGGAAGAACTTCAGAGGTGTGGAGGAGTGTGGTCGTCCTGTTCTTCAAAAAGGGTAACAAAACCATGTTGAGGAACTATCGGCCCATTTCCCTCCTGAGCCACTTCTATAATTTGTTTTCAAGAGCCATCCCGAACTGTCTTTTGCGAAGACTCGACGAATACCAACCACCGGAGCAGGCTGGGCTTCTGAGCGGATATGGCACCATGGACGACCACACAGTGCGGCAGATAATACGGAAGACCGAAGAGTATAATCAGCCCCTGTGTCTAGCATTTATGGACTATGAAAAGGCCTTTGACTCGATTGAGATCTGGTCTGTTCTATAGTCCCTGCAGCGTTGCCAAGTAGATTGGCGATACATCCAAGTGTTGAGATGTCTCTACAAAGCTGCCACAATGTCCGTCCAAGTACAGGATCAGCATACAAGACCCATACAATTACATCGAGGAGTGAAACAAGGGGACGTTATATCCCCGAAATTGTTCACTAATGCATTAGAGGACTTGTTTAAGACGCTGCACTGGAAAGAACGCGGTATCAACATCAATGGCGAATACATCTCTCACTTGCGATTTGCAGATGACATCGTCATAATGGCAGAGACGCTGCAGGACCTGCAACAGATGCTGAACGACCTGGCTGACTCTTCTGGGCGCATCGGCCTACAGATGAACTTGGACAAGACCAGGTCATGTTCAATGAACATGTACTACCGGAACCGATTGCGGTACACGGTGCCGTTCTCGAAGTTGTTCAAAAATGTATACCTCGGGCAGGCTTTGCAGTTAGGTAGAAACAGCTTTGAGGACTAGGTGAACAGAAGAATCTAGCTAGGTCGGGCAGACGAAAGTCTTCAATGCGTGCGTCCTACCCGTAATGACATACTTAGCCGAAACGTGGACACTTACGGTTTGACTGGTCCATAAGTTCAAAGTCGCTCAGCGTGCTATCGAGAGGGCTATGCTTGGCGTTTCTCTAAGGGATCGCATCAAAAACGAGGTGATCCCACAAAGAACCAGGGTCATCGACATAGCCCACAGGATTAGCAAGCTGAAGTGGCAGTGGGCTGGCCACATTTGCCGAAGAACCGATAACCGTTGGGGTAAACAAGTTCTTGAGTGGAGACCGCGTCTCGGCAAACGTAGTGTAGGACGTCCACAGGCCAGGTGGAGCGGTGATTTGCGCAAGACGGCTGGCAGGAGCTGGATGCGAGAAGCCATAGATCGAACTAAGTGGCGTGAAATTGGAGAGGCCTATGTCCAGCTGTGGACTGCGATAGGCATGATGATGATGATGAGTCTAGAAAACAAGTTATTCAAAAGAGAGATGTTTTTTTCTAAGCTTTATTTTTTCATTTACAGGTTATTGGCTCCGGACGAGGTGTGGGCCGTGAGATAGCCATACAATTAGCTCATCTTGGTGCAATAGTGATATGTGTGGACAAAAGTATCCCCACGAATGAAGATACAGTTGAATTAATTAAGAGGCAAGGTGGATCTGCAGCTTGTTATAATTGTGATGTAACCAAAAAGGAGAATGTGAAGCTTTTGGCCAGTCAAGTAAAGAAAGATTTAGGTTTTGTGAGCATGCTGTTCTATTGTTGCGGTATTCCAAGTCCTAGATCATTGTTGACACGACCTCCAAAAGATATTCACGATACATTAGATCTAACACTTACATCCTACTTTTGGGTAAGTTGTACTTTATACAAGTTTTTCATTATCACATTTGGTGTAATTGTTAGTTTACTATGTAGGTAGATGTTATGTTAGTGTCTCACTGATTTATGTTATTTGGTATTTTTAATAGGAAAAGTAGTGAAGATTTGTAAGTAAATAGATTTATCTATAAAAGTTTACCACTAAGATGTATTTCCAAGCTTAGTGGTTTCATCTTTAAAATTTTTTTTTGCTATACTAGACAAACGTAGTAGCGAACTGCTGGAAAATATACTTAAATATCGGTATTGTAAATACTCAATGATTTAGATAAATTACCTGCAGACATTAAACAAATGATTCTTTGTCTTGATCTTTTAGAATACACAACCTCTTACTTGATATTCAGAAATAATAACGTCCATCAAGGAACTGACCCTTCTCATCTAGATATATATCAATAGAAAATGGCTTTTGATTTTCTAGGGCTTTCTACAGATGTTTTAAAATTAAATTTTACGTGAAGTGGTCAAGGTTTTGAAGTAATACTTGATAACAGTTGACTCCGTTTCTTATCAGTTATTAACAATGTCAAGTAAATCTCTAATAGTATTGTTTTATTGCATGGTTATAATCATCAGTTCTTCAATACTTTATACTTTAATATTACCAATCGAAAGTAACTCTGTCTGTCTGTCATGCTTTTACAGCTAAACTGCTGCACCTATTTCAATGGAATTTATCATATATCATTTATGGTTTATTGAGAAAAGACATAGACTAGTCTTTATCGCGAAAATCGATATAAACATTGGTGGGGCCGCAGACAAAAAAATATTATAAACATCATACAGTGGGAGAGCCATTTTTCAGCAGAAATGGGCCGGCTCGACTCGAGTACCACATCCTTACAGAAAACCAGTTATAAACAATTTTGTAGTTCTTATATGTTCCTCAAATGAGTGAGGGAAAAAAGAATTTGCCTGTTTTCCCCTTACTCTAAGGGGAAAGACTTCTAAGAAAGTAAGGCAAATATATCAGACTGTATATAAACATACTCTTATATGTGAATCACATTAGGTCTCATACCCACATTGTGATAGCATGTGTCGGCACGGTGGCCACAAAAGAACATTTCAGCATTGCGCCGATGCCGTCGACATGGTGTTAACGACACCTTATTGATAAATTTTGTATGTAACCATTATTTTCTTATATTACAGCTCATCAACAATTTTCTACCGGATATGAAAACTAAGAACCACGGTCATATAGTAGCCTTAACTTCTGTAGCTGGTTTGAGTTACATCAAGGATCAAATGCCTCTAAGCATAGCACAGTTTGCTGTTCAAGGTCTTGCTGAGTCATTGACCGAAGAGCTGAGGGTCAATAAAATTGATGGTGTGCATGTGACTCTTGCACATATATATCCTTTCATTGTCAGTATTGAGAATGAGTTGAGACTAAAGTGAGTAACTAAACATTTATAGTTACATTTTGGAGATTATAGTATATTATAATATTGTAATGTTATATATATATATAGGTTCGATGGATTTCAGAAATGAAACGATGTAAAAGAGACTTTATTTAAAATACTCTTAAAATTACAATATCACTTATAATAAGAACCCTTAATTATAGCCGAGGTCGCTAAGTTAATCACTGATATCACTCCAATATTATCGCACTGTTGCTCAAATTGAATTGAACTGCGGCCCGCGAGACATTCTATTTATATCCATTATTATTTTTACCGGCGCATTCTAGAAACAACTCGTATATTCAGGGTCATAGCAATTAATCGATATTCGACGCTATGTATATCGATAAGGTTCATTATTCCGTGCTTCAGGAAATCAAAGCGAACTTTCTGCGTTTGTGTAAGCGCCTCGAACTTTGCTCGGGAATATTCTTTCTGCGTAAATATATAATTTATGCATAACTTTTAACTTAAGTATCATAAGAGTCCTCTGATTTATCATATATTGGGAGCATTCCCAGAAAACTGACAGCATTACCATATTGCATATCAATGCTAATTCTCTGTGCTAGAATAAGGCCGGCCTTAAGATCGCGGTCTAAGCTATATAATAATAATTTCACAAATCACATAGTGTTCTGATCCCCAACCATGCAGAACTTCTGCTATGGATACGGGATTGCTGAAAAACATCTCTATAAATAAATAAAATTGAAGTGTCTATTTGTAATTTTAAATTAACAGCTTTTCACTCAATGCATTTAGCAGTAGTATAATATAAAAAAATATATTATAGTACTTACAAATGAAAAAATTTTAATTTATTTTATATGTCTGCTTCCGTTCTGGAAAGGCTGAACCAATTTTGACTGGATTTTCCCTAGTCTATAACTGATAATATAACGTGTGACTTAGGTTACTTTTTTTGGACAAACTTCGCTCCGCCGTGTTACGCGCGGTTGTTGCCAAACCGCGGTACACCGAAGGCTCAGTTAGTAGTGTAATATATCTAAATACATTTTATTCATTAATTCATCCGGTCATAGATACGGCAAGTCACTCATGAGGAAATAGGACTTAATTTGTAGTACCCCAAATAAACTGTTCTCCTCGAAGTACTAATTCACTTGCTCATATCTTAATCCAGTGATTCAAAGTGCCATTAATAGTCTCAATAATAATAATAAAATTTATTAAGAATACTAAGTTATGTGCGCTAAGATTTTTTTAATAAATTAAAAAAGATGCTTATAACTGATGACCGTCACCTAAAAGACCTTTGTGCTGATAAAATGAATATGACGTAAATGTAACTGTATTAATAAGTTAATCTAATCAACATGCACAATCTGATGGCTTAATTTGTACTATTGTGTCACAGATTATTTCAATACATATGCTAACTTGACTGAAATAATAATGCACCTTGGCAGAAAACCGATGTTAAACAATAATTTCGTTGTTTACAACACCAAGTTGTTAGCGAAAGTTCATATATTTACCCCCCTCACATTCCCCTTTTCACTTCATTTTAAGCGAGAATAAACATGATGACAGTTACCAAGAACCACTAAAATTATGTATTTATCTAATGATATGGCGTTCAAATTGTATAAAAATCGTATTTATTTTCATATTTAGAACGAGAATGATAGTTAACTGACAAAAATAAAACTACAAAATACAGCAATCCGCCATGTTAAGTTGAACACCAATAAGAGTGAGTTACGTCACTTATGCATAAAGCTCATTTTGTTCTGATATAAGCGTCGATCACTTTACTGTTTTTATGACCTATAATTGACACTGGTTGACAAATTCTGACGTCACGTTTTACACAATCAGTCGCCATGACACCACCGAGCGTTTTCTCGTGAATGTAAACTTAAAATTTAAATCCCATTTTTTTTCTACTAAATCTTTATTGTTTGTAGAAATATAACCGCTTTTGACAATAGGAGATACCTCCGAACATCATAAAATAGTTTTTCTAAAATTAGTCATCATGCTTATTCAATTCGTGATTTTGGCCTATTATTGTACTGTTCAGATGTGTTGGTGAATGGTTTAAGTTAACCGTCTCTTTGCAATAGTAGGGTAAAAAATTATGCTTTCTTTTTTAGAAAGAAGGCCTCTAATAGTCTAATGTTGGACATAGTTTTAGCAGTGAACTGCTAGAGGCTGATAGTGATGATGACGACTCGATGGTTGAGAACGGACTGTCAAGTTTTAACCCCCGACGCAAATATAGGGGTGTTATAAGTTTGACGTCGATGTCTGTGTGTCTGTCTGTGGCATCGTAGCTCTCAAACAGATGGACGGATTTCGATGCGGTTTTTTCATTTGAAAGCAAGTTTATTTTCGGTGATTAGCTATGTTTGGTATATATGATATATTGGTATGAGTATCAGCTTTTTCCAAAATGATGTAAGGTATTGTGGCAACATCCACATGCAGCGCAACAGAAATATACTACAGCGCCATTCACTGAAGATAAACTGAGCTACGGAGTTACGTAGTGTACGAAGAAACTACCAATCATGCATCGCGCAATCGATGTTCTCGCGCTAATTAAAATATATACAACTTCCCAACATCAACCATGGGGCCATGGTCCGTCAGACATGATCACCTCGCCTGTCTAAGGATCCGTTCTCTTTTTGGAGGGACATCAAAACCCGTTCCTCTGTTCCTCTACAGCATTTTTGTCGTATGATTACTTGATTAAGTGTTAGAGTAGGGGATTTTATAATTTTTAATTTTATCTTTTAATACAAGTGTCAGTGGGTGGTGGTAGTCAATAGTGGTGGTTAAGAAAGTAATTCGTCTAATTGTTAGTCTGATAGAGGGCTATCATAAAAAAATATTCTAAACTGACAGAAAATTATAACTGAAAATGTGTTTTTTTTTCAGAATACCCAGCTACTTCGGCACGATAACCCCGAGCCAGGCAGCGGCTGCTATTCTAGATAGTGTAAGGCGTAATTACTACGAAGCGTCAGTACCAAAACATCTGTTATATCTGGGCCATCTTTTGCGTATACTACCACGAAAGGCCACAGTCCTTATTAGGGACTTACTAGACACAGGAGTAGACTTTGCATGATCTGGTGTATGAAGGTTTAGTACCCCTGGTCTCGTTAATAGTCATATTGTATTTTTTATTAAAAAAATAAGGTGAGAAGGATTTTTTTATTAGTCCTTTGATGTTTTGCTCTGAGTCTAATGTCCGAATTTTATAGTCTGATTTTAAAACTTATTAAAAAGTGTTTTTCTATTCATATTATAAAAAATGTTTAATAGTGTAAACAAATCTATCACAGTGTGTACATAAAGAGGTAAGAAACAGAAATTCTACATGTTCCTATTAAATCATCCCAATTATTTAAAAGATCATCAGACCAGACACAAAACATATTCCAGTGAATTCCTTGTTGTGCAAATAATAACAAACAATATAGCTGTAACAAAAACCTGTACCAGAAGTATGATATTTCATGTTTTCTGCATTTAAGAAAAAAAATTAACAATGTTATTGAATGTGTACTTTTATATATTAATATAGAATACGTTTATAATAGAAGATTTAGATATTATTGTTAGAATTTATATTTTTGTAATAAATGTACTGTATGAATCTATGTATAAGTAGGTAAGTATTAAATACGTGTGTATTAAAGTTACATTAAAAATTATTCATATTGATTCTCTAGTACAAAAGATTAAGATTTTATAATGAAAGAATAGATAGAAGAACATTTTGTAATGTTTACCGTAAAAAAACCAACCTCGCCGTGAGCGATAAGACCGCCTATTGGAAAGCAATGTCCATCTATTACTGTATAATTTTATACTATAGAAGTGTACAATGTGGATGTGTAAATGAAAACTTTTAATAATATTAACAAAGTATTCAGTTTCTGTAGCTCTATCAAATGCATTTATTTTGTGAAAAGTCTGAAATTGGTAAGTTATAGATATTTTATTCATAAAATGGAAGATGGCAACATTCCTTTGCTAGAGTGTACAATAAAGAGGCTATATTATAAATTTATAAATGAATTTTATAGTGTTGTTTTTAAGTTATGAGAGCTCTCTGGTTTCTATAAAACAGTTAAAAATGAATTATCGAAATAACTAAAATACTTTATTTTAGCTATATCCAATCCTACAAAAAGCAGATTGTTAATAGCAAGAGAATATAATACAATATAAAATAATAATGTGTAATTCTAGTGTTGTTGTTTACTTAGAGAAAAATCTACTTATACAAATCGTTACAAAATTTATTAAGATTTTGAACTTTGTTTGTGTTTTTGAACTTTCGACTTCAAAAACGATGTAGTTCGACTGAATCGATTATAATTCTTCTTTTTGTGATGGAATTGAACCTAAAATTACTTACCACCTCGTCAGAGTGCAAAATTAAAGGACGAAGAAAACAGCTAATACAATTTATCATGATTTTGTTACTGAACTCAATTTTATTGTTTTTAAATTAATTATTACATACGACATGTCTTTAGCTAATAAAATACATACTATAATCTAAGAGATACATATTGCGCCTTTTTAACTTTTGTTTATTTTATAGCCTATTTTGTGTAATTTTTACCTAAAGACTGTATATAGTTTTAAATACATTTTAATAAGATTGTATTTTTTCAACAATTGTTGTATTATTTATGCCATATATGTCCAGCTCAGCATACAAGATTCGATCTGTTTTGCCTACGAACGCTCGTACCTATCCTACGTAAAATGTAACTAACTAAAATGTAGCAACATCCACATACAGCGCATATAGTTCTCATTTAGTTAAAATATATACAACTTCCCAACATCAACCGTGGGACCGTGGTCCGTCAGACATGATGAAATCGCCTGTCTCTCTGCCTCTTTTTGGAGAGACATAAAAAACCCGTTCCTCTGTCATCTCATTTTTGTCGTATGATTACTTGATTAAGTGTTAGAGTAGGGGATTTTATAATTTTTAACTTTATCTTTTAATACAAGTGTCAGTGGGTGGTGGTAGTCAATAGTGGTGGTTAAGAAAGTAATTCGTCTAATCGTTAGTTTGATGGAAAGCTATCATATAAAATATTCTAAACTGACAGAAAATTATAGCTGAAAATGTGTTTTTTTTCAGAAGTAAGAAAACCCGTTATTTAAGAAAAAAAACTTGTTGATCGCCACCTCTAATTCATTCTGTGTGGGTGGTAAAAGCCGACTTTGGACTGAGCCGAACATACTAGACGACAACACTGCGAAAATAATAAAAACGAAACAAACCCGTAGCATGGTAGTAGAGTGAAAACTCCTTTTTGAAAGATAGGCCTATGTCCAGCCAATAGACTACTAAATGTTTATGATATGACCAGTTTATATATGTACCAGACTGAACTACATATAAGTCCAATCCAATGACCAGTTTGCTACGACAGGCGGCTCGGACAGGACAGGCTGTAAACCTAGAGAAGTCACCCCGAGGCCCCTATCTGAAGTGATGCAGGAAAAGAATCTGAGACTCAACACGATTGAGTGTGTGTGTTATTTATCTACACAATTTTTGGACATTATTAAATAATCTTTTATAGAGTCGTTCCATATAGACTCAAACTAAAAATCTATGAGAAATTTCTTCAAGAACCATTAAATTGCAGGTTAACATTTTATACTTTATCCCAAGACACATCATCATCCCCTAACAAAAATTTAAAAAAATGTTTTCCACAATATGCACCATTATAAAACGCAGCCGGGTTAAGTTTGTAACTCGCGTCGATACAGTTTCCAAAAAAGGAATACGCTATTGAAATTAAATACTTTAAAAAATTTAACAAATGTTTGTTGCAAAATGTTGACTTAGTCAATTTTATGTAATAATTTGAATGATGCACTCTGTAATAATAGCTATTTAAATATTATACTCGAAGTGACGTGCAAACTTGGCTTGGCTGCGTTATAGATTAGTATTTTACATTGACAACTCAGATTACTAATGTCAGTAAAACATTTAGCCTGAGCTCTGTGGCGCCATCTTAGAAAAAAAACGGTTTCACGAGTTGTTACCGTGGTTTGCTGTGGAATAAAAACAAAAAAAAATCGGCAACTTTGAATTGTGCGGTGTGAATTTGTTTCTGGGTGTAATATTAAATTGGTGTTGAGAAGGACTAAAGGAGAACAAAATAAACGTGTGCGGTGTATCGACACATCTTTACGTAAGTTGAATAGTACTTCGATTCTATCGCAGGCTGACACCTAGAACCGATCGATATTAGAAAACATAAGTTTTATTGGGTAAATCAGTCACAATTCACTAGTATTTTAATAGCTCTGTTTACGGGCTATGTTATTGTAGTATTTATAAATAGCGATCCATTTATCGTTCGCGGTATGCAGACAACTTTCTAAAGGCCTATTTGGGAAAACTACGTATTATCGCCTTGTATAAGAATACAGAATTAAAATTGTTTTATGAATTCAAAAGAAAATTGGGGTACTGTAGGTTTTATAAAATTTTCAGTATCTTTTATTTCTTTTTGTTTTTGTGTATTTAGTATTTGTAAAATTAAATAAATATTAAATGAAATTACTTTACTCAAAAAGTTGATGTGTTTCAACTGCATGCCCACATTAAACGATTAATCAATGACATATTATTAAAACTATACTTTACTGTTTTGATATGTAAAATCTAAACAAAATACACAATTAAAGAATTTCTTAAATTTGATAACTGTAAGTGTACCACATGTCTGCTAATGTACAAATGTGCATGAAGTTTTAATAAATAAATAAATATTTATTTCTTACATACTAAAAAAAATATATATTGCTCTAATTAGTGTATATCTGTGTAATACTTAATTTCTGTCTAAATATTAAACAGGATTAAATACTGTATCTAATTATTTAAATTATTAATATTGTATAAAATTTATAAATTGTTTGACATGTTTAATCAAGCATTAAAAGATTATGACAATCAAATAATCTACTGTAATAAATATGATAATTTTCATCATTAAATATTTTATACAAGGAAGTTCTATTTAATAAACATTATTATAATTGCTTAATTATTGAGAATTTCACAAAAATATAAAATTGGTCACCATGTAACTACTCTAAATTGGGTGTAAATGATGTAAAAGATTATAGTCTAACCAGGTTTCTAGCTACCATGTATTTAAAGGTAAACTTAATTTGCTAGCTCAGAGACCCAAAGTGCGTCTTGACAAATTCTACCAGGAAAAAAGAAATCAATTTTTAAAACTGCAACAAGAATTTTTAGCTATAGGTTTTCATGTTTCAGGCCTACTAAAAATAATAACAAATAATTAATCTTTACATTCACACTGAAAGATACATTTGCCATGTATAATTTAAGAAAACAATATGTGTGAGAAAAGAGTTCATGTACTAGGTTTACTGTAATTGAAACAAATCTTACCTAAACTAATTTCTTCTTCATTCTTTTTCTTATGAATGGAGTTACGAATGCCTTTGCCGGTGTCAACAATTCTGCCAATGTCAAGTGGGATGGATGGTTTTATGAAAATAAAAATATTGCAACCATCAAAATTTTCTAAATTTGATGATGAGCAGTTGATTAAATGTGTTTTTGATGAGGTATCTAAACTAATTTATATTAATCTTATCTTGATTCTCTAAGGACATTAGAACAACTGTTTAAATTGATTAATGCTACAGAAAAAAATATTAATCTTATTAATTATTTGCTATTCATTTATAATGTACATATTTATTTTCTGATAATCTTCATTAAATCCCTGATAAATACTCAAATTCTGAAATTTAATTGAGTGAGATTTGTATATTAATTAGATTTATTATTCTGAATTTATTAGTGTCTCCTTTTTTTCAATATCATAAAAATCATTATTTCTAACAGCTCTTACTCCTTTTTTAGATAATATAAAATTCATTACTTCTGACAGGTCTAACTTAATTTTAATATAAAAAGAAAGGCTAGTTGCACCATTTCTTCTTCTTTTGGTGATATGGCTACTGGCTATTCTGCTCAGCTATTTCTGCCAATGTCAAGTATTTGAAGTCTTAAATCCTCTAGAATGAAATTCACTTATACTCATCTTAAATCTTTAATTCTTCGTCATGATGAAATTAATGAAAAAAAACAAAATTGGACTGATTTTAATGAAGTTTCAATTTTGTTTTTTTCTCCGACCCAAATACTTGGAATTAAATATCTGTTTTTTTGAGATTAGGTGTTTTCTATGTATAATTGGTATTTCCTAAAAACAAAAATTATATGAGGAGATCTAGCTTTCATAGTGCAAGCTTTACTTTGTTAAAACTAGATGGCATTGTTTCAAATCTTCATAAAATGATTACTTTTATAAGTAATTCATATTTTTTGTTTTTTTTTTATTTTACCCAGTGTCGCTCACAACTAAGAAGAATTTGTTGACACTCGACGAGACTAAAACGACGAGCTCAGGTTCTAGGGTGTGCCAAAGAAATATAAAATAATCATGCAGATCATATAAACATTTGATTCTACTCAGGAATCGAACTGGAGAACTCTGGTATAGCAGTCGTATACGCTACCATTGCGCCAGCTAGGCAGTCAATATACATACATACACTCGAAAAAAATAATCCTCTTTCTTTTAGTCTGGTAAAAATATTAGTGTTATTAACTTCTATAAAGAGAGGAGATACACTGTTGACTTCTTTTATTTTATATTATCTCATAACTCGTATCATTAATATGTTTTTTTAAACAAAGTTGATTCTTTTAAGATAAATGTTAAATGATCACACTGCCTTTCATTATATCCTTATATTGTACTAACTGACCCACGAAACTTCGTCGCCGTCTCTTTACTATCATGTTAGGCTCCTATTGGTCTAAGCGTGATGTTAATTATCCTATCTTAAGCAGCGCGGCAAAAAACACATTAAAAAACTCCAGGAATATTGATGAGATAGTTCCGAAGATTATCGTTAGCAACAACGTGATACGAGAATTATAAACGAGAATGGATTATACAGGTATATTACGTAGGTAGCTATTTATTTTTATTCTTGCTTCTAACCTCAGAGAACATCGTCACGTGTGGCATTTAAATATTGTAAAAGTATTAAAACGTAAGAAATATATACAAATAAATAAAATTAGAGTGTTTGTTTGTACCTAATATTAAAATAACTGCTTTTTACTAAATGCATATGCATATTGTACACGGTACATAAACCCAAATATTTTTTTTTACATTTTTATCTGTCTGTCTGTTTATTGTGGCTAATATCTGGAACGGCTGGACCGATTTTGACGGGACTTTTACTGGTAGATACTTTTTTTAGACTAGCTTTGACCCGCTGCCTTACTCTCGGATATAAATGTACAACAATAACCGCGAGTAACACCGCAGGACTCAGCTAGTAAGCTATAACTTTTTAAGCGTCTCGTCATAAATTTTTTTATCAACGTTAACGCTAAATGCGTATATATGCCGAGACGCTTTTTCTTGTCACATGTAATTATTCATTATTCCTATAGAATATAGCATTGAGTCTAAGTATTAATATTAGTAAAGTTTAATAGCTGTTACTCATTACTATGTCTATCTGGTGAGGGATTTGTTATATTATTCGCATTCCTAATACCTCTACTAATCCCGGATTTGCCGTAAGAGCCCACTAAGGGAGTAATCTACGCAGTACAACAGCACTCCAAAGACAACGAAAATTTGACGCTAACTATATATCAAGCCATCTGGATAGCTGGTATATTATCCCAAGACATCCTTTCTAGAGAAAGGACTATGTCCAGCGATAGACTATTGAAGGGTGTTGATGATTTATACTCTCGATTTTCATCATTTGATGGAACTTGTCTCAACACATTCTACAATTAAGCTCACTTGCACTTATTTCACTAAACGTTGATGGTGCCATAAGGCGAAACCGGTCATGTGTAAAAGTAAATAAATAAAAAAGTGGAGTTTAATTGTAGAAGGTGTTGATGAAATTGATTGTGACTCTTCTGTAAGGGCCATTTAGATATGTATACCGGTACTATTATGATACTTCTCTAGTTTAATGACGTTGAAAGTCTCTCGTTCTTGTCAATGATCATTTGTAACGACAACCATTGGTGACGAATTAAAATAAACAATATAACCGATTTTTCCGTGGTGAAAGAAATTAAAACAAGTAAATTGGGTTGTGTATATTGCGAACCTTCTGTAGGGTTTTTAAGCACACGTCGAAGGAGATTTTTAGCTAACATAATAAAAAGCGAATCTTAATTTATTCATCACTTTTATGAATAATTTTCAACGTGTTTGAATGTTTTGCTACAATCTTTTGTACCTACAAACATTCTTTTTTGTAGCGAATTCTACTTATTTGATTAATCGCTTTCTAATGACGCAGAGCATTAGCAATAAATATATTTTTTGTATGATTTTCGTTAAGACGTAGATCGTTAAATATTCAGAAATTATTTGATATCTAAATTATTACTTCTTTAGTATTATTACCGACGAAGCAAGATTATCATAGTAGCATTATCCTTAGATAATTTGGTTCATAACCTTTAAGATGACTTACGTAGTGTTAAACCAACCCTGGATGGGTATTTCGCGGACATATACAAAGGTAACAACACAAAGCCATACCAAGAATAATTGTCTATTCATAGCAAAATTAAATGTCCTATGAAGCCAGTAGCAGATGGTTCAAACTGGCAGCTTAAATATCGATTATAAGTAGTAGCACAGAGCTAATATGCATAATGTCATATGTAATACTTACTCTTTTATCGGTTTATTTAAATAAGTAAATAGACAAGAGTTACAAACACAAACAATGCGTATGTTAAATTCGCTTAAAAAATGTTCGTTGTTGGATTTATTTCCTAACGTAGTATAAAGAAAAGTATTATGAGAGAGTTTCGGGAAATCCAATTTTGTTCCTTAAAATTAAATAAAAGGATCACCCGTCTTCGAAATAATACTTTTTAATATTATATAAGCGTAAGTTTGTATGGATGGTTAGTACTCTTTCATGCAAAACGGCTGAACCGATCGGGATACCAGTGACCCAGGGATAGATATAGTATAGTTTTTCTCTTGAAAAATATAGTTTTTTTGATAGTTTAGTTTTAGGTACAACAAAAAATAGGGGTAACACCACTGAGCACAGCTTGTAGGTCATAAATTATATCTATTTTACCAATCATATTTTCAAGGAGGCTAACTTACAACAATTTTTTTTTACATTTGTCTATATATCACAACCAATTTTCTTTTTACAAAAATATATAAAAAATACGCAGTTTGATGTGGCGATAGTTGACGTGAATCGAATTATATGAATTCTGATTGTCAGAGTACCACTTGCACAAAATGTATAAAACATAGTCCAACAAATCCATACTTCCATACATTAGTATCGTATTATTAATTCCAATTAAATCTGTCTGTCTATTACACCCAAACCTTTTTGATTCAGATTAATTTCGCCGCAGGCAAATACTAGTTATCTATGAAGTCAATGCTTAAAAAGAAGCATTTTATTTGTAATAAATCGTGAAAATATGATTGTGTAGAAGAGATGAATCGACCGAACTTTGCTTTAGGTATTTATTTAACCGAAACTTACCCAACCTTCTTCTATATTAAACTTTCCGACATCGGTATAGTATATTTATTGAGTTCTTAAGACGTACCGTCTGTACAAAGACTAAGTTACACCGAGATTACGAATAAAGCCCCACTAGGAAATCTATAAAATCCTAGGAAATAATCCTAAATGAGGCCAATTACTAGATATCCTTGTATTATAGCGACCATTAGTTGTAATAATCCTAAATGAGGCCAATTACTAGATATCCTTGTATTATAGCGACCATTAGTTGTAAAGTTTAACCCACTTTGAATCCATTTACTTCTTGTTTTTAATTGAAAATAGGTTTACACAGCTGGTCGACGTTTTATTTTGGATTTCAATCGCTACAATCTTTCATTTTTATGAATTCTGTCATATATATTTTCTTTTTAAATTAGCGTTTCACTTGGAATTTTTATTGATTTATTTATTTATCTTTATTGTACACACTTAACACATAGAAAAAAAAAGAATTACACATACTAATGTGACAATTGGCAATTTTATCGCTCATGACGATCTCTTACAGACAACCTTTTTTATTTTTATTTTTGTAAAGAAAAGACGCAACTAATCACGACTACACACGCTGCAAGGAGACTCTACTCCCCTCGAGGGGAGCTCAAGCAATTCAATGTTGGGAATATGAATCAAATCCTGAGTTTCAAAAAAAGACGTCATATAATGCATTATAGATATATGGAATCTTGAATCTAGCTATATCCATGTATCACTTTTCCTGTGAGAAGCCGTTCATTACCAATTTCACCCGATACCATATTTTTCTCAAAATGTTATATTTTTACCTATTATTACGCTGACAAAGTACTTGTTTAATAAGATGTTAATATTAATCTGAATAACTGAGATACTATAAGATATTATAATACAATTTAAAATCTGAAAACAGTCGTAAGACTTTAACAATAATGCAAAAACGCTTGTACAAAGCCATCACGATGAACATATAGTAGCAAACAAGCAGTTTATCTTCTTACTTGAATAACTTTGTTTGCTGATTTTGATGAATGAAAGGCTTAGGATCTATTTAGCTATCTAGTCCCTTAATTACAGACACAACAACTTGACGTCAGTTTAGCTCCGAAAATGTTTATCTAATATATGTATAAAATTCTCGTGTCGCGGTGTTTGTTATTAAACTCTTCCGAAATGGCTGGGCTGATTTTTATAAATTTTTGTGTGCATTTCGGATAGGTCTGAGACTCGGTCAACATTTATTTTTCATATCCCTAATTGATAAGGTTGACCCACCTCTAAGTATTTTATTTTATGTTTTTGCAACTTTGTATTTGTATAAACAACGTTTTGTCAGGTCAGCTTGTTTGCATATACTTTTATATGGCACTAGCTTTTGTCCACAATCACGCCCGCGTGTAAGTCGGCTATCGTTAAGTTTAGTTTTTTTTAAACGAGGCGCTGAATTTGTAAGAATGTTGCACTGTACTTAATTAGTGAATCCGCTACGCCCGCGTGTTTCGCGGCCGCGGTAAACAATGTTCAATGTCCTGCCTCGACAATCAGAGTATATTCATACGAAATTCCATTGAAATCGGTTCAGAAGTTTAGCCGTGAAAGTAACAGACACACACGAATTACCTTAAAATTTATAATATTTATGTATAAAGGCGCTCATAGCTCAGTTGCACTCGGTGATTAGAAACAATCAACGAGGGTAAGCAACGACGGCGCGGTCAGTACCTGGAGGGGTGACCGCTGGTGGCATGTTACCATGAGCGTCTCCGTGATTCGGAGGTCACGTTAAGCAGTCGGTCCCGGTTGTTATCATAAGATAACAGTCGTGAAGCTTAGTTGGAGGCCTTCGGGCGGCTTAAAAACATCCAACGGTAAGATTACGTAGCCACAACGTTGTCTTGCCAGTCCCCAACCCGCACTTGGCCAGCGTGGGGACGTATGGCCTTAACCCTCTCCTGAGAGGAGACCCGAGCCCAGCAGTGGGACATTATGGGTTGATGATGAATTATGTATAAAAGCTGTTACTAAATTTACAATACCCATGCGCTCAAACTTCCTACTAATTTACTGGACTGCCTTTCCTGTCTCCAAATAGAACTGAATCGCTGTGTGTAGCACATAACCCTCACAAATAAAGCTTTGTTATTACTATGATAAGGAAAATTATACGTACACTTCCAACTATTATGGTTAATTAGGAGTTTACCCTCAGATTATATTACAAAATACGATCGACTTTCTTAGATACAAGGGTAAGAAGGTAAGGAAAGCTTTGAAGGTTCGTACATTTTAATAAGCATTTCCTGCAAAAATATTGTTACGGGAGAAGCATAAATGTATAAAATGGTTAGTTAAAAAGGTATACTGGGCTCTGAGCAGGTGTTTGCGGGCTGAGACCGTTTCCTAAACTGCGGTTTTCAACTGTTAAATTTGAATAAGCCATTATTCGCCGTACGCTTTTATTGGTCGGCTTTTTATAATATAATAAATTCGCCATTACAAGTTTTCAAGATCCCTTTCAAGTATTAACGTGGCTTATCTGCCTTATAACTTCAATCAACATATTTCTTTTTATATTTTTTTTGCTATGGTGTAATAGAAAATATTTTTGAAATTAAACTTTTGAACAATTTAAATAGGGAAAAAACTTTGACCTAACCGTTTCTGACGTATATGAAATTTTAAGACAATATTGTTTTTTTAAAGTAATTTATTTCAATAAACCGCCGACGTTCAAGTTGAATTACACAAACTATCTTTTGATAATATTTAAATAAAAGTATTCTCACAAACAATCTCACCGATAATATTGATGAAAATTATAAAAGTTTTTAATAAATTTGGGAAGGAAAGATATTTAGAGGTAATAGAGCCAAATCGATTTAAGCACGAACGGGCCGGCTCCACCGGGTGGTACTAACCTCGCACAAAAGATCACTGTAAAGTGATAGCGTTTGTGCTGTTGTGTTTCATTGGTGGGTGCGAGACCGGAGGCCCAATGATGCAGAAGCTTCACTAGGCCGCCATGGTGTGTGTTATCATGCTGCATTGTGCGTATGATGACAACCACTCTTGAATTCTGCTTATGCTATCCACCAGACAGAGTAGAGTCGTTTTGGCAATGTCATACATAAAAAAATATCATTTTGGCTAAGAATTAAGTATATATATGTGTATAGGTAGATCATAAGTAAATAACTAAACTGACAGGAAACATAAAATAGATAAAAACCATCTGTGAAATGGTTGTATATCTTACTAATATTCAAGCTCGATAGGTGAAAAACTTTTAAGTTTAGTTTAAAAAGTACTCAAATCAACCTAACATTTTTATACACTATTTGTTATACATATAGATCATTGATCGTGTAAATCTCAAGTCGAAGAATAAGAATAACTAGAAAGTTATTCCAATTCCAAACTATAAATTATAGTGTACGTATTTTATAACAACGTGCTAATGTAGGAGGCTAACCGGCTGACCTGGATCACGGGGCGACATTGTTTTATCTATAGAAAGCAGCGTCCGTGCCCGTAATTAAAACCTCGGCTTAGTCTGTGGCTTACCCATCAACTGTGTAAATAACTAGCCTAGCAACGTTTAAAAATAAGATGTTTACTTGAAGTGTACTTCAATTATAGATCAGCTTTTGAAATTTCTTTATATGTGAACAGAGATTGTGCGTGGCAAGTACTTTTTGAACAATTTGATACTGATCGGAAGCACCAGATGGGTGTGTTGGTTGCAATAGTAGGCGTCCACAGGACTTACAGGCATAGAAATCAGGTTTTAGCCTGCTGTGCCACGCTGGCCAGTCGGGCTGGTATGCTATGCTTTGCAATGTAGTAGTTTGCTTTCTTAGTTACTCATGAGATGGGGTGGTGACACTCTATTTTCTAAATAGGTCACCACAGCGTTAATAGTTATCTAAGGTTCATATTTATTAAACTGGTTAGTACTTTTCAGTTTGCTACATGAGGTTGGGTAACTTCAAATTTGATTACTTGAATATTTATTTCTAAATCACTTTTACTATGGTTTATCTATTACTTAGTTTGTTACTAGTCATTTGTTTAAATCTGAAGTTATCAAAATTCATTTCTAAAGGAAATACAATAGGAGAAGGCTATCATACCTCAGTTGCACTCGGTGATTAGAAACAATCACTGAGGGTAAGCAACAACCCTCATTCAGTACTGGTATGGGTAACCGCTCATGGCACAATACCATGAGCGTCTTCGTGATTCGTGGTCACGTTAAGCAGTCGGTCCCGGTTTATATCATAGCATAATAGTCGTGAAGATCACTTGGAGGTCTTTGGGCGGCTTAAAAACATCCAACGGCAAGATTACCTAGCTCCAACGTTGTGTTGACAGTCCCCAACACACACTCGGCCAGCGTGGAGTCGTATGGCCTTAACCATCTCCTGAGAGGAAAAGAGGAGGACCCGAGCCCAGTAGTGGGACGTTGTTGCTTGTTGATCAAAGGGAAATCGTCACAGGCAAACTAGTCACCCCAGCTCAATAAGAACGGGAGCTAAGAAACACAAAATATTAAAATGTAATTCATGTGCAATGCAAATCCCGTATACTGAAATTGAATTTTATTTTTACTATGTGATATGAATTCTTGAATAGTATCAGCAATAGTTCGTCAAGATATTTGTAATTAGTAATTTTTTTGAGAAACTAATTAAAAATAACTTCACGTGACTTTTACAGAATGACCAAAAAACTAACATTATTTTTATTTCAAAAATATTCAGAAGACTTTAAATCCTCTAGAAATTTATATCTTTTGAATCGTGACACTAACTATGAATAATTTTTATTTAGCTGGCGCTGAAATATAAGTGCTTCACAATTTCGTAATTCCGCGCTATTACAGCGAAAAATGCATTTACTGTTACAATTTTTCACAATGAGCGCAATGGTAGTACCTCGAGGCACTTACGATGTGTCGCTAATGATTCTTTTGTACGGAAAAGTAAAACTTGGTCCGTCTGTACAGATCTAACGCGACGGCCTGGATAAATTTACCTACTTGTATAGTCGTGTAGCAACTGCTGTCCTTTTAAATAACACCTATATTAATATTACAAATTCAAAAGTTACTCATTCACGGCTAAACCGCTGCACCGGTTTCAATGAAATTTGCCATGGAATTTCCTGAAACATCTTGAGAAAGGAAATGACACAAGAAGCTACTGAATACAGGGGCACGCGGGCGGAACGGATACACTAATTAAGTACATTGCAACATTCTTGCAAATTCAGCGCCCCGATTAAAAACACTGAATTTGATTATCTCGGATTTGTATCACAAGGAATCCAATCTCAAAAGCGCTTTCTTATAAAAGGATTCGTAAAACAAAAGATAGCGCATTTTAATTGTCTGTATTACGAAATACTTTCAAGTAAGCCCATTAAGTGTGTAATCAAGTTAATAAACTAGCAATTTTGTGTATAAAAATTCCTTCGTACTCTTCATTCCGCTTTGAAGTTTTCTTTTGTGATAAATACAAAGTGTTTCTAATTCAGACGCCATGGGCTGGAAGATTGTTCGTTTGATTGATTTTGAACGGCCCCAAAGCACGAGGAGGAGGGACTTAAGATGCCATTTATTCATGTCAAAGGGATTTGGTTTGGAAATATTTTTATTTTTGAACTCATGCGGAGAAGGCTCGAGATTTTTTTTATTCGTCTTTCAATTCTTAACATTTATTGGGTAATAATATTTATTCTGTTCTTGAACGTAGGTAGTTAATATGTATATGATGTCACTGTTGACTAAAGTCATGTTTGAAACAAAACTATAATCGATTCGTCCTTCACGGAGCTATGATGGCACCAGTCAGACAGTAAATAGGTATCATCCATTGTCATCAAGATCAACAGAGAAATAATTTTAGTTGGAACACGCATTTATTTTATATGATTCTATCTAATTTAAACATATAGGGACTGTTTAATTTTCTTGAAAACATTTTTGAAATTCATATTCCAATAAATATACTGTTTATAAACGTCCCTAATTAACTTCAGTACTTTATTCAAAAGGTTGAAATTAATGAGTTCTCAGTTATTTATAATTAATAAATTTATTTAACTTCTAATAAAAGTATTTTCAAAGGATAGGTACATATAGTTTGTGCTTGTACAAAGGTCGTAGAGGCCTTTTTTAATACTCAGAGCCAAAGCTTTGAATTAATTTGCAAGAAAACCCTCATATTGAAGATTGTACGGTTTCGTAATATGCCCTTATTAATATAGCATCAGTTACAATAGTTAATACTAATTAAATTAGTTACAATAGTTAATACTAATAAAAAAGGTTGTCTGTAAGAGATCACCATGAGCGATAAGACCGCCAATTGTCACATTTGTATGTTGTAATTCTTTTTTTTTCTGTGTTAAGTGTGTACAATAAAGATAAATAATAATAATAAATTTTGTAAATATCAGTACTTAATAAGTACCAGTAAGAACGCATTTTTTTGTGGTCTTAAACTAAGGTTTAAGTTTCTAACTTGTCATTTTATCCGAACGTAATAAAATCGCCCAATTCGCATAGGGCACCTATGATGTAGGATATCTTTGATTTAAATCAATGTATGTTAAATAAAAAAAGGGTTACATACACAGCAAATTCAAATAATTGAAATGAAATTGATTCCGAGTGCGACCAATCGTTTCATTGGAGCTTCATTTTTTAACGATGGGCACGATATGTTAACAAGCATTAGAAATTATCGGACTTTTAATCTTCTGTTGTTACAGTTGAACTTGATTTATTTCTGTACAACCTTACGTACAATTACGATGCAAATACTTGGACATATTGGACAATAATAACATACGTTCAATTACTTCGGGAGGTTTTCTAGGTTTATTAACGAATGAAAAAAAAATGTTTTCATTTGTATAATATTTCCAGTTGTAAATGTAAGGTAGAAGTTCTTTGTAGATTTTGTTTATGGTAAATGTATATTTTGAGAGAGTTGAGCTATGTGTATTATGTAGAATATAAGATAAATATAATAATATGCCTTGTATATGATTATATTAAACATATTTTACAAAACGGCCAGGCGGCCGGCCTGGAATAGTAGGCTAAAGCCTCCGTTTTAAAGAGACCGTGGGCCGCTTCGGCGTTTATGAGCCACCTCGACCGGAGTTATACCACGGCCTCAGAGAAAACGGCGTGAAACAGGACTATCACTGTGTTTCACGAGTGAGTGAGGATACCAGAAGCCTATACCCTAACCCCTCCCACTATCCCCCTCCCCATCCCTCAAAGACCGACAACGCACTTGTGACGCCTCTGGTGTTGCGGGTGTCCATGGGCGGCGGTGGTCGCTTACTATCAAGCCATACGTCTGCTCGTTTGCTCCCTATTCCATAAAAAAGGGTCCATCAGCAGCATTTAATCTATTATAAGCTGTTGATATTATGTAAGGCATACATTTATACACACTGACGATTCGGATTATTTAGGTTAACTTTATAAGTGGTAGTGAATTTTAATATAAATGCTTCGTTTATTTATGGGTTAGTGGTGATATTCCTATTTAAATCATTCATAACATTTTGCGGTCGTTAAACTCAAGAGCGATGGCCTATAAAATTGTAAATGTAATGATTATAACTGTTCTTGGTTATACTACATAATTTTATTAAAAAAACATCACAACGTAGCAACATGTCTGCTGGGTTATCGACCTGCTTGTGGTTTTATTATAAAATCGTCTACAAGGATATTAGTTTGAATTGATATAGAATTAACATTACGGACATTTTACACACAACGCTATCAAGCTTCAAACTAAGTAGAGCTTATTTTATGATAGCTAGCTGATAGAAAACTTATTTGTTTTTTTTGTAAGTACATACATATGCATAAGGTTTCATGAGACTAAAGATTTAAGAACCGACATATACACGGGCGAAGCCACGGGCGCAAAATATATATTATATATGAACCCATGTTAACATATGCAAATGAAGAACCTTAACTTCATACCCTTTTACGTAGCTGACTCAGTTATGACGTATAAAGTTCTTTAACAATTTCTTAAAACTATTCACTGTTTTTTTCGCTTTCCTTATATTTATTAACGGTACGTCTACAACTTTGTAACCCATTCGTTGTCAAGTATTGTTTTGTAACACGACCTTTGCCTTAAAAAATAACCTAAAAATATAGTTGTTTTTTTAAATTTCAGTCTCAAACTTCCCTGAATAAACCTGCTTTGCATAATGAAATTCTGTATACTATTTATCTACGATCAATTAATGTACGACAAGAAATAATGGAGAGTATTGTCATTGATATGGACGCCAGATGCATATAATCTAACCTTATAGGGATTAAATGGCACACACGTAAGATATACGAAATCAAAACTATGTTGTAAAGATTATATAATTATGTTTGTTATATTACAAAGCATATAATATCATCATCTCTCCACCCTTTTCCCAACTTTATTTGAGGTCGGTGCAATGAGTTTGCTTCCTCCATTCTCCTATATCACGCGTCAATTCACTGTGTACTCCGTTCCTGGCCATATCCTCTTTTACGCAGTCCATCTATTTCTTCTTTGGTCGTCCTCTACTCTTATATCCGTCAAACTCCATACTTAAAACTTTCTTAACTACACTTTTGCTCATCTCTACGCATCACATGTTAAATATGTTACCAAGTTAAATAGTTATATGTTACCAGTTATACCAGGTTAAATATGTTGCTTCTCAACTTTCATCCACTGGTGCTATTTTCAGTCTTACTCTGGTATAGTCATTCTTCACCTTATTCATTCTAGTCACACCACACGTGCATCTCAACATACGCATTTCAGCTACATGCAGGCGTCTCTCATCCGTTTTTATTTTTGGCCAACACTCCAACGATCCATGCAGGACGGCAGGTCTGATGACCGTTTAACATTTTTGTCCTTTTAGGGAACTCAGGATCACAAATAGTTCCCGTTACCTGCCGCCACTTCATCCATCCTGCGTTGATTCGGTGTTGTACAGACCTATCTATTTCGCCATTATTTTGTAACAGCGAACCGAGGAAAGCGTATAATAATGTAATTCCGAAACCTAAAGCGTATAATAATGTAATAGAAATCTAGAACATTCGAGAACCTAAATTCCAAGAAGCTGCTGAAGGTAACAATTCCCAAAATTTTTCATACTGTTATGCTTACTTTATTAAGATAAACAAATATTTTATAATATTACACCGCGCCGCCGTGGTTCTTAATCTCATGCTCGTAAATTCATTAAATACTTAATGTTACCTGAATTATTCTCGGTAGCGTTTTTAAAATTAATCTTGCCTGTTCGTTATATTATTTCATGGTGGTCTAACTTAATATACTTAGTTAACAATTTTTGAAGAAGTAAACTTAGAAAGTTCGCAACAGTTAAGCTCATCAGGGCTAAACGTAGTAAACACCCTGGAAACTAACATGACTGCCTAAAACGCAGGGGTCGCGAAAAGTTTTATTACGCAACTTTAATGAAGCTTACATGACTTGCGCCCTTACAACTAAAATACTATTTTAAGTTTCTCTGCCCGACCTGTCCGTCATATGGGATCTTTGTTAACACCCTTAGAACAATACACACCTTGTCTCATACATAAGACAATTCGATCATTTGTTTAGAACATTCTCGAGCCCGACCCACCTAATCATCACGTCCCAATTTGCAGGCCCCACGTTAACTTGCTACTGTAATAAATTGTTTTGGGAAACATCCCTAAGATTAATAGTTCTGTAGGCCACTTGACAAGAGCTAAGTGAAAACAGCTTTTAAGTTATCTACAAAATTAACTGTGAGTTTTCAACGGTCATTCTTTAGAAAGTAATTTTTATAAAAGATTTATCTTCTTGGCGCATTAGGTAGTTCATAAATAATTAATCTATGTTTGGTTTGATATAGAAATTTGAGCCATATGTTAACCTGAAATATTTTTACTCTATGTTGTTCGCTCAAAGTAACAATTTTTTTTAAATCTTGCAAACCGTTAATTGTACATTTATTCTGGATATTTTGGGTTTATCATCTAATCTCATTAATGTATTCTTAAATTAAATAGATTACACTACACTGTTCGATAGATGGCGCTGTGTCTTAATACTAAATCGCACTATCGTTTCGTCACCGCAAATAATATAAAGTGAATTGATTGGTATTATTTTTTGAACACTAGCTAACAGTACACTGTAGTATATTGTTAGCTAGTGATAAAGGAAACTAATTGTTAACAGTCAGTAGTTTTAATTAGCTCCTGAGGATCCATTTGTACACTGTTTTTAAAATAACTGTTTATTAACTGTATTATTAAATGTTTGCTTCTGCCAGGCAATCTATCTTGAGTTTTGATAGTCATCATAATATTTTTATACCGTATCAGAATTCATTTTATGTCACTTAAATCGCAACAGAAATTACTCAGAGCATGGTGTGACAACGTTAAAAGCTTTTATGTTTTCCGGACAACAGCTTCTGAACGGAACTCGGCGCATAATTTATCGGCGCCCTTAGTGGTGTTGCGTATTGCGAGCGATAACTGATATAAATAATGACAGATGTTAATGATGTATATTAAGCGATGTAATTTTTATTTTATGTCACTAAACTTTAAATGTTTTTACTGCATAAGAAGGAGGGTTATGTTTTTCGTGTGTATATTTTTGGCACGCCCTTGAGCCTAAACGGCTTGTCGTATTTTTATGTGAGTGGTGTCGATAGATTCGTCTTAGTCGTGAAAGCGCCACTAGGTACATCGAAATAAAAAAAAGTGTGTGTGTGTGTGTACTTATGTACACGCATTAGAAGCTATACATTTTTGGTGTAACAAGATAAAAATTTAAAAAATAAAATGTTGACTATAGCTAACTTCAGGGTATTTGTTTTTCGTGACGATGTGCGCGCGCATCGTAAAACTAAAATGTTGACAATAGCTAACTTCAGGATGTCGGTTTTTTGTAACGGTGTGCGTGCGCATGGTAAAAATATTCTATAATCATATTTCCCTAACGCGCCAAAAGGCTTAAAAAAAAGAACTTAAAAAAAAACAAAAACATAATCCTACTTTCGCAGTCGGGTAGTAAAAAAATATACGTATTCGGTTTGTTATTAAAATTCATTACTTGAAAAGGAATTTCGCTTATGGCAAGCTAGAAAAGCTGAAAAGAAAAAGGGTCTAGTATTTCTTTTAAAGGTAAGTAAAAAATAAAACGATGACATCCTGTATTCAGGAATAATGTCGGTAGTTCTAATGTTTTTGTAATTTGTGCTTGATTTCTCTACTGCTATTTTAGATACGCATATTTAGCTATAAAATATATATTTATGTATCTTATCGTTATTCTTAGAACTTTTATGTACATTTGTCGAATTGTACAGAAAAGTTTTAAATTTCGTTAGGTTGTTTTTATCAAGTAGAGTTTCGTCGTTCCAGTGTGAAAGCGTCTAACAAATAAGTTTATATTATTTGTTACGATTTATACAAAACGGTCAATATTATAAAAGTGTCACAAATAAATTTTATGAAAATTAATTTTCAGCCGTGGAGGAATTCAACCAAATTTGTAACACAAAACAATTGTTTCAAAGTCCAAAACAGGTGATACCCGACGCTTATGCTATAAATCATGTCTAAATAAACTGTGACCTAACTCCAAAAGTTTCGGGATATTATGGTTGTCACGTAGAAGAAAAAACAATATAAAACACGGCTGTAACATATTATTTGCAACTTATTTTTGAAGTTGAAACTTCTTTAGGCGCGTTGAACACTTTAGGTGAACAAAAATCAATTTTTGGCAGGGGGAAATCTTACGAGGTCATGTAACCGCGTCACTGTCACCGTTACTGTCACCGTCACTGTCACCGTCATCATCGTCACTCACTGTCACTGACACCGCCACCGATATGCTGACGTCACAAAACTATTTTAGCTGCCTTGGCCACTTTTTGGTATGGAAAAATCTTTTGAGTCCGCGTCACCCCGTCATCGTCAACTAATAAGTTTTCATTTCTGTCGGCAGTCCTTATGACTGCCAATTTTAAGCTCCCTTGGTATCGAATGGGAAAACGGAACTGAAAATATTGGTACATACATCTATAGTTCCTTTCTAGTGAAAGGAGTAACTACAAGGATATAGATATCAACCAATTATGACGGTAGTTTTGAAATGATTCCTTTAAAAATTGTTCGAAAATACGACTTTTAATAGTAAAAAAAACATGAAATAATTGACAGAACATATGTTTGCCAAGCAATCTTTGTAATACTTATTGCTTTGATCAAGAACGTTTTCTTTTTGGCAACCCTTAACCCCCTGACGTGTTTTCGATATTGTTTTAATTCATAGTCTGAAAGGGCGATTCATTGCGTTTTGTTTGAACGTTTATTAAGGCTTTGTTTGTTTAAAACAACTGGTAACAGTGGGGATTACATCAAGTTAGTAGCCAAGAAAAGCTTTATTTTTCGCTTATTGTTCTATGAAAGTTGGGATTGCAAATTTCCGTGAAGTGAGATGAAGTTTCGTGGTATGCAAATAAAGTAATGATCTTGTTTACGAGACATTGAAAAGCCGCTGATAGAGATACTAATTGTTTCTATACAATACAAAATTTATGATGGACTATTTTGATACCTTTATATTGAGTACACTATTATCATGGCAATTAACCTTTTCAAGCTATGTTAACTTGACCTTGGTATCTTATTCTTGGTATTTTGCTATTATCTATTTTTCTCTTTGTTAGTTCTATCTAGATGTGTAAGTGCGATCTGCATGTTTTTGTTAAAATTTAGAAATGGAGACAGACCATTGGATTTTCTTTTCTGGTTTTCATAACCTAAAAAGTAATAATAATAATAGAGCAACATTCTGAAAAAATATCTTTTGACTTGCCTATAATCAGGAAAAAATTCAGATTTCTCAAGCAAAAAGAAGAATAATAAAGGATATACTAAATACATACCTATTTGTGTCCTTCTTAAAGATATCATTGAATTTTATTCAATATAGGGAGTCGACGTAGCTTTATTTGCATATATACGATGTCAAATATATGCCATGTTTATTAACATGTACCCGAGCGGGATACGTCACTCATGCTCGTATCTAAGTGACGTGATCACGTATCATATGAAGTAGGTAATGGTTTGAATGTAACATTTGTAAAGTACTAACTGTCTTAGTTGTGTACGAACGGGATACTCATTTGAAATGATACAGTCATCCATGTAATAAGTTCAAACGAAATCATAAGTTTGTAAATCTATAATGTATTGTTCGGTATATTCATTGAACTTAGTGTGACCGGACTGCATAATGCATAGTGTTTTAGGCAGTCACATCGTGGCTTTCTACTGCGCCGTATTTGTGATCGACAGATTATTTTTGGAGTCTGGTAGATTTTTGTGTTCGTTTCATTTATGTAAAGTCTCCCGCGACCCTGAATAATATTTCTAGTGCAGGAGTTGTCTTTTCAAAAGAAGAAAAGAAAAAGTAGTGTTATGTGTAGTCTTGTGGTTACAAACATTTACTAAAAGAATATCGCAGTTTATTGACTAGATTTACAAAATATCAGTTAAAGAAGGCTATTTACATTTTATAAGATTCCTAAAGTTTGAGCCCTCGACAACACTTTGGTAACGTTGCATAGATAATTGAGCTTTTACCGACTTGTGTCTACTAAAAGCCTCTTCCATTAATGTTACCTGCAGGTATTTAAGGTACTATGGGAGTTAAAATTTATATGCACACAAATATTGACTGCCTGGATGGCAATCCAGGCAGTCTGGATGGCAATATTCTTTGCTTGAGGTCTCAAGTTAGAGTCACGGGTTGGACCAAATGTTTGTGTGATCTGCAAATGTTTGTTCCGGAGTTTGGATGTTTTCATGTATAATAAGTTACATACTTATTATACATGAAAATATCCAAACTCATTAACAGATTCCAAAAAAAAAATAATATCTGCAAGCTCTGCTTAATTTGGGACTAGATGGCGTTGTGAGTTAGATGTCAAAATATTTATTGATTGTATTATACGTGACTTAAATGCTATTAAAATATATGTTGTCATTAATGATACAGATAATATTATTACTCTTGACTACTGCTATTAATCTAGACTCTTCGAATACAACAATACTTATGTCAGTTAAGTTTTTTAAGAAAACGTATAAAGGTTTTTTATAGTCATAAAATTCCATAAGCCTGTTTATTTATGAAAGACTGCCAAATACATTCTATGTCCAAAAATAGCAGCTTTGTTTTTTTCAAAGGAAACTGCGACATTTAACAACAAAAAAATCACAAATAAAATACATAATATACGTATACTAACAGGAATGCTGAGATTTTCGACAAGTACGCGTGTATTTGACAGAAGACATGAGCACCCATTTCCTTATATACTTTGGTAAGTGGATGTAAAGTTAACAGTTTTGTTGACATACTCAAGTGCGACAATAGAATATTATGTAGTTATCTTACACGCTTAAGTGGGAATGAAACATTTAGGCATTCTAGAACTAAGAGCGCCATGCGTGTGACATTATAAAATTATAGAGTAAACATTAGGCAAACCTGAAGAAAGTGCTTTTTGATTATGAATTAAAGGAGAATGGCAGATTCTGTACCACTGGCAATATGTTATGAACGGTTATGAGATTTATACCCTTTATTAAGTAAAATATCCTAATTATTTTCATGGATTTATTATATCTTTAAAACAGCTAAAAGAATTTAAATTCTGCTCATAAAGTCGTTTCAAGTGCATTAGCAAAACGCATTCCTTCGTGCTCTAAACACGCCATGATTAAAGGCCTTTTATTTTCTATTTCTATTCTGAAAACTAGGTGGCGTTGTGTGTCAGATTGCCGAAATTACTTTTCATTATTTTATTCACGCTTCTTTTATGAATGGGCCGGCTCGACCGGAGTGATACCACGGCCTCACAGAAAACCGGTGTGAAACACCGCTTACGCTGTGTTTCATCGAGTGAGTGAGGATACCGGAGGCCCATACCCCAATCCAACGCCCCCTATCCCCCTCACCATCCCCTTTCCCCCCAGGCCGCCATAGTGTGGGTCACCATGCTGCATTGTTCTTTTTCGCATTGAGGATGGTGACCACCACTCTTGGATTCTGCTCATGCTTTCCATCAGGCAAGGCAGAGTCATTTTGGCAGCTTAAATATATAAAAAAAAAACAAAAATATATATATATTACAAAGAAAAACGATATATATATTTGAATCTATATTTATGAATGAATGAACCTTACTGGTGGATTAGTAAAAGTAACATTTTATTGACGAATCACGAAAATTGAAAACGAGTTAACTTGAGTGAAAATATAATACTATGTCATCTTGTTGATAATAACGAGAACTCATTTGTGATCCATGTATTTCGTTGTAAAATAAATATATATATTTTGGACATGCAACACACAAAGCTATCTATCTAGTCCCAAGCTAAGCAGACTTTGTGTTATGGGTATTAGACAACTGATATAAATACATACATATTATACATAGAAAACACCCACACTTCGAAACGAATATTTGCAGTCCGACCCGAGAATCTAACCCGAGACCTCATGCACAGCAGTCGCATTAGCTACCACAGCACCACCGAGACAGTCAAATCTGAAAACCAAATTAAGTTTTTAACGCAATGTTGTAAAAAACTAGGAATTTAAAATGTTATTGACTCCTCTTACTATTCTTAGTAGTAAGAGTACTCTTAGTACTCTTTCATTATATATTTTTTAATTAAAGTTTTGAATACAGTGTGTTGTGGATATACCTTTATCGTTCCGTTTAGGCGCCTGTTTGGTGTAGGTAGATGTAAATCGAAACAGTTTTCAAAGGTATCTAGTTTAGTGCACTGAACCAAGCGAGCGATATAACTCTTCAGCTTTGTTATATAAGTATAGTGTTCAAATAGATTAACGATGATAATGATTAAAATTTTAATTAATTTTTTATCTGTCGTAGCACTCTTTGGAAATTTGCGTAAAAAAGGTTAAATTCGTGTATCGCTCGTGTCTTTAACATTAATTTACATATTATCTGTGCTTCAAACTGTAATTGTTATTTTGTCATCTATAATTTTTTGTCTGCAAAGTTTCAACCTCTAGACAATCTCGTTTTTTAATTAATTGCACAAATATTATTTACCTACAGCTGTTTTTAGCTTACATTGATAAATTAATATTTAATACAACAAGATAGATGAAAAACATAAATTGTAAATTGCTAAAAGGCAACAACGCACTTGCAACTGCGCTGACCCCTTGGCCAAGTTGACACTACAAAAGGAAACGTTAATAGAAAACTAACTATTATTGTATTGGAATGCTAAATCACGTGGTCAAAACAAAATATTAGCCAATAACAGAAGAGAATGTATTCGTTGTCGATTGTAGAAAAAGAATTGACACGAAACACTTGCAACTCAGGTAAGAGGGCTGTAGGCGTTCATAGGCGGCAGAGGTCACTTTCCGTAAAGAGAACCAGTCTTCTCGTTTGCAGTTTTGCAGAATTTATGCAATTCTTTCTAGACAAAGTCAGTTTAATACCTACCTACATAATATCGTTGATTCCTTTGAAAATGCTTTGATAGGTAAATGCTATTAAATAAATTGTTATTTTGATATAGTACTAGTAGATGATAAAATAATAATAAAAGTAATGAAAGAGATTGCGCGTGTATAGTTTATATAAATATTGCCGTTAACAAATAATCAAGTATAAATAATGTTAATGTAAGATTAAAAGTTATAAAAGAGACGCATCTTGTGGCTATGTTAGATTAGGTTGAATATGGAATTAGAGAATCGTAGAGAAACTCTTATTGGGGATTCCCCGAAACGAAAAATAAATATTAATGTAGAAAAAGAAAACCAGATCATATGTACCTAAGGCAAAGTTCTACGAATGTATTACGAATATGAAATCATAATTTATGAGCGTATAAGGGTCTGGTAAGAACTAAAAGCACTAGATAACAAGGTCCTTATAATATAATTTTATTCAAAATAAATGGAATAATTACGAAGTTGTTTCATAATATGTAAGTAGTTAATAAGAAAATTTCGATTCCAAGTCTTCAAAACTTTAGGTCTTTGCTACTTTAGCTCATTAAAATTAAAGGCTTAATTTCTTATTTTATTAGAATTGTAAGTCTTGTTTAGAAATTATTATATATTTACACATATTTATATAATTATTATTACCAGTTTAGCTATCCCTACTATTAAATATGTGATATTTTATTAAAACAATTGCAGATATTTCTGAGTGCCTCGAGAAAAAAACATGCTGTCGTTTTGTTTTATTACCTTAAATTATAGTTATTTATATGATCAGTAATCTACTTGATTCGGTATTTATAAACTTCAGAAATTACTGTTCTTTGTTGAGCTTTTATTTCAATACCCAATTATAGAAGCTTAATCATCATAAATGTAAAATAATACTTTCTTTTTATTTGGTAGATAAATAAGTAATTATTTCGGACATCTGACTTCAAACTAAGCAGAGCTAGATTGACAGATTAATAAATACTTATGTATTTTTTTTGTAAATTATACTATACCTACATACGTAAGTCGTATGATGGTCAATTAGAGCAAATAGTATTTTTGCCCCTTTCCAAGGGCCTGAAAGGCGTTGTTCATCTTATTTTGACCGCCTGACTCGAATTAATCATTTCTTCCTGAGTGCAAAAGCCTGTCCCGCGTAAGTGAGTTAGGTGAGAATAGTACGCTTATGTTAGCTTTGAATCTTAACGATATTGTGATACGATTTTAAGTGAAGTGTGTAACTACCCTCATAGATAGACAACATTTTTGGCTCTTATCAGTTCCGTGTACTGAAATATCTAACATGATGTCGACCGTGTCCTTACTAAGACCGTGTACTTATTACGTTAGTATAGCTGTTGTCACAAAGTATAGTGAACTGAGAAAAAGTAAAAGTATTTTTTATATCTTACAGGGAATTCCATTCCTTAAATAATTGTGATGTTCTATTGTACTGTGTTTAATTAAATGACAAAATAAAATAAAATAAAATAAAATTCAAGACAGCATACACGACTTATAAACAACTAATGTGCAGATGGATAGAACATATGTCGAGAGAGAAGACTCAGAAATGGACAAGACTAATAACAGAATAGTATCTACGAGACGGCAAAAGAAACGGAGGCAGGCAGGCTACGAGAAGGTAGGATGATATCAGGCATAAGGCAAAGAGCAGCAAATCTTTGAGGCCTATATCGGAGGATAAGCTGTGCTAGATTAACACCGTTTGCCGATAGTCATTTTATTAATTACATAGTAAATTAAGTTTAAGTCTCACATTTTTTATTTTCGTGTATGGAAAAATGAAAACAGCAATAAAGAATTTATTATTATGCCGAAATGATATTTTTTTCTTTAATTCATAAATATAAAATACAAGATCAAGAAACCTTTAACAGGATTTGTTACAATTCTTCATAGTCACGTAATTATTATTACAAACCATTAAGGGCATGGAAATACCCTGACAATTACAAACATTTTTCTTTTAAATCCCAACAATCGGTAATGGTATTAATTCTCGATTCCATTTTCAATAATTGAACGAAGCTTTCCGTAAACAAGATTCATTTGTGTAGAACGCTTTGCTTCTGACACCGCTCGCACCACCGCTAAACGAAAGATTTACTGAACATTCAGTGCCCATCGCACATCTCTATTGTGTCGCAATTTATTCAGGTTTTTTTCCGTTTTTTCTATAAAATGTTCAAATCGATTATTTAATTTAATCGTTTACGAATATTTTTTGTGATGGAACGTTGGGCTGATTGATCACGTCGACGCCATTTTCATATCGTTTGGCTTGTAAAATATGAATTATAAATAGGAGAAACAGAATTTCACAGAGTAAAATAAAAATTAACAAACTGCAATTACAATTTAATTACATTTAACGTGTACTTCAACTGAAATAAAATAAATGCCCTTATAGACTCGTGATTATTTACGTACATAAAACTCATAGTATTCCCTCCTCGTGGGGCTTAAACCCACAAAAAACAAAATAAAAAATTGAAATTCTTTTTAAACAGTATGTGTATAAACCGAACATGAATAAATATACTAAGTATATAGTGTATATTTGGGGTCAGTGATATGAGTTTTATATTTCCTTTCTCTTAATAGTTTTACTTAATTCATTTTTAATTTCCTCGTTTTCTCATCTCTCAAGCTTTACAGGCGAGCACAGGAAGTTCTATTCCTATTCAATTTCCTTTTTAATCCCCGACGCAAAAAAGGGGTGTTATAAGTTTTCCGTCGATGTCTGTCTGTGTGTTTGTGTGTCAGTCTCTGGCATAGTAGCTCTCAAACGGATGGACCGATTTCGATGCGGTTTTTTTTCATTTGAAAGCCAGTTTTCTTGCGTTGGATCTTAGCTATGTTTGGTTAATATCGGTTCAGCAATGTAAGAGTATCAACTCTTTTCCAAAATGATGTAAGGCATTTTTTGCGTATGATTACTCGATTAAAGCTTGTGAAGGGATTTTTATTTTTTTTTATTTTAGTTTGTAGATTTATATTGGATGATAACTTCATCTTTGGTAATTGATTTATCAAATAATTACAGTCTACAAATTTTTGTTGAATTATAGGCTCTCTTTCCTTTAGCCGTTTTCTAAATATTTAAAACAAATATCACGTTGTAAATTGCCTTCTAAATTTGTTGCTTTTGTTCCATCTTTGGGCCTGAATGATTTTCACTACGTAAAGTCTATTCCTTTGAAGTTCTAATAAAATTTGCTTTTGAGAGGCCAACATATCGTTGTTAGAAAACAATAAATGCTTATAATCATATTCAAGAATTTCAATTCAACCAAGTTACGTCGGTTTCGCCTTTCTGTAACTATACTACACTAAACCAACCACTCAAAATATACGACTCGAATATTATCAGACATGGCACTTGAGAACATAATATGGAAATCTCTGATCTGTAATATCAGAGCGTCACAGAGTAGTAGTTGTTGTGGCGATAGGACCGAAAGGTATTTGAAAAGGTCCATTTTATCTTCATGATGTCACAAATAATCCAGGCACTCGTTCAAGAACTAGAAATTCTCAAGGAAGCAATAGTCATAAATATCTGTAGCCGTCGTGTCTACATAAATAAATAAGATGTTCGGACAGATTACACAAGTGGAATTGTTCGAGATTAATTTCCTTGCACGCGGCACCAGCGCCTATGCAATTTGTCACGTATGAGTTCCTCTCTTATGCAGGAAAACTATTTTATATTCAAGGATGGATCGTGTTTTCAAACTAGGCACGTGTGGAAAATTGTTCTTAAAACTTTTGAAATAAAAAACAACAAAAAGACTATTTTAGTAAACTTTACGAGCATGCGGACAGAATATTTCACGACAATCATGAGCCAAATTTAGTATTCCAAAATAACAGATCATACAAGTTTACAGCTTATTATCTGTCATTGCTAGCACCACAATCTCTGTCTAAAACAACCAAACTAATAAGTAAAATGCCAAACTGATTGGTAAAGATCTTTAAAAGGTTTGCGCTCATCATCAAGAAACGACCATATTTTTCCATTTTTATTTCTAAAAACCGACATCAAAAGTGATGAACCATTTGCTGACGCAAGTACCTACGGAAATATGTTCAGCTATCAAACCTCCTGAAAGGTGTAATATCAGTATTAAGGAATATTTGTTTGCTCCATATGTTTGTCACATCCTCAGCGCCGACGGTACTCTATGATTATTGTTACTGATATTACACGTTCCCTTCATGTACCGAGAATCGTTAATTTACTAAATGACAAGGAACTTGATATACTTCGCTGATGAAAACAGTATTTGCTTTTGGTGTTTGATACTCCTTCATTAGTGTTAATACTGAATATATTTAGTTACGTCATTATTATATTCAAGTTGATTTAATATTAAGAAAATATATAAGAGTTCAAATTTTTAAAGTTCAAGTTTTCCTATAGAATTTTATGTACTAAGTACTTTTGAAAATTGTTCTTCAAGAACTTGAGGCATACGAAAAGATTTCATGAAATATCTATTCAAATAGTGATTTCCAAATAGGCAGAGCCTGTACATACAATGGTATCTGAGTGCTGGAAAACGTTTCTATACATGTCTAAATATATATGTTTAATAGGTAAATTACATACAGACAAAAAATGCTGTGATCATTACACAATATTTGTATTGGGTGGATATCTAAAGATTGACATTCAGGACTGGGCAGTTAAGATTAATGAACTGTTGAGCTCCTGACCAACAGGTCAGACAAGCTGACTTCGTAGTAATAATATATTCTGATTGAATAAATTTAGCCAAAATCACTTTCGACACAACTTGTATCAACTTCGAACGTTTTGCTATAGCTGTTCCAGCTTATCCAGTTTAAATTCAGAATACACTAAGTGGAGTAGCAAAATATTAACATCATTATTAAGTTCAAAAGCTGCAACAGTGCACTTTACTAACATTTACTTCGCTTCGGCGCCTACGCCTATTCATGTACACAAACGAGGGTACTATACCATTTAATGTTTGACTTTTTACTATTATAAAGATATACAGTTTAATTAACGTCTGTTTTTTAATGTTGTTCGAGTAGATTCAGGCGCTTTTGAACTACTTATATACTCTTTACGAAATTGCATGTTTTTAAAAATTATAAATATCAGTTATTATAGGTTTATTCTTTAAGTTGACTTCAGCCATGATAGCTTCATGGCTATTTAATTAATAATGTGTAATAATAGGGAATATGCATAAAATTTAAATGTGTCTCAATTTTTTTCTATTGAACTGCAATTTCTTAACAATATATTCAAAAGGTATTTCTTTAATTTAGTGACTATTTATACCTAGAAAATATTAAATAAAAAGCGAAAATGAAGGTAGGGAAGTTGAAACTGACAAAACGCGTCACTATTGGTCAAAACTAAATGTGACGTCGATGGTCACGACATCGGATTTATTCGGGGTCGAAATTCATACCTACATTGTTGTGTTTGAGACTTTGTAAGTATATTTTAGTCCATGACATAGATCTCTATTCATAAATTACTCTATTTGTTAATTTAGTATTTAAACAATACTTGCAACAAATCGTAACATATACATAACCATTTGCCATTGAAATTGTTTCTAAGTGTTTTTACACTCCGGTACCATGTTTTCAACTCTTCTTTCATGATTTATATAGCAACAAAAATTGCAAATAAGTATAAAGTAACTGAAACAATGCATAGTAAACAAAAACGAGAAACGGCCAATGCCGTCAACATGTCGGCGTTTGAACAGCTCAAATTTAGTCGTGGTTTAAATTTCACTTTGAAAACTAAAATAGCTTGACTATTTTCAAGCCTGTCTATATTTATTTCTACGTTTTAGAGTCGTAAATGGTGAAATGAAAAAATAAAAAGAAGAACCGGCCAAGTGCGAGTCGGACTCATGCACCGAGGATTCCTTACAAACTTGTATATGTATTATATGACGCAACAAAAAAATTATGTTTTTCGCAATGTTTCCTTTATCTGTGCTATAAGACGTTACTTCGCACAACATTTCACATTCTGAGTTCACAAAAGGTGTCCTGTAGGTTTTAATTCCCTTGCGAGTACCGGAAAATCGAAGCATAAACGACTGTATCTTTTAATTGAGTTGGTTTAGAAGTTTCATTTTTTCACACCTCCAAGGGACAGTAGATCTAAGTATTTGATATGAATTTCAGCTTTATACCTCCACGTGTTCCCGAGAAAAAGGGTCTTTACAGACATGCATACGAACAACAAAGAGATCCTATAAGGGTTCCGCTTTTTCCTTTTTTGATGCAGAACACCACACACAAAAATATTAAACGCACATATTCCCCATTCTGAAAGTGTTTTGAGCTCCGGTTCAAAATTTTACTACAATGTACGTCAAGCGTCGTTTTACCCCACGTTTAATCTGTCCTAGCTGAACAATAATTCTCTCAGAAGTTTTCGTCAGAGAACATATTACCTTAACTTACTAACTTTACTAGAAATTACAGAGCATTGTTGACTGAAACTATTCCTATTTGCTTATAAATTTTAGTCTGTAGTCTGGTGTTAAATATACGGTATTGAGTAAAACTAAAGACGAGTTTTTACGGCATCTTTGAGTTTCTCTTTTGCTTAATATATTACATATTTAGAAAATAAAAGGTTCTTGTTACTAATAATTGTTCCAATATGAATCAGGACAAGCTACTGAAACTGCAGTCAGTTTATATCCAGTGAATTTTGTTACCTACCCTACATAATACCTAATTCATAATGATAGTAGTCTAAAATATTCTCAGATTCAAAACTTTTTTCAAAATAATAATTCTAGAAAAAAATATTGCTTTTGACCGATTTTTATCTACTCGTTATCGTAATCTCTATCCTTATTTTTCCGCCATTTTTATTTTGTTTACAGGATGGAAAATGTTCGGTACTTCAAAGTAGCGAATTTATTTTTATCGTTGTGATCTTCTTTAATAGGATTTAAGCAATTTGGATGGACGATAATATAACAATAATTACTGTTACCCGGTAGTTCATATCTTATTATTATTCAATTGAAGTTTGTTTACTAACTTTTATTCTTGTACTTATTATTCTTATTTTGTTTGCTGACGTAGTAGAATATGTCATTACTTTTGAAATTTCATTTCTTGATAAAAATACTTCAACGCGTTTTCTGTCTTGCACATTATCTACATATTATGCAATACGTTATATATGGGCCTCTGGTATCCTCACTCACTCGGTGAAATACAGCAAGCGCTGTGTCACACCGGTTTTCTGTGAGGCCGTGATATCACTTGGTCAAGCCGGCCGGCCCATTCGTGCCGAAGCGTGGCTCTCCCGCGGTAGATCAACGCCTCTGCCGCTTTTATGGTTTATCGCAATGAACAAATATGTAACTTACATTTAAATTAATTTTGTTACGTTTTATTATAAAGCATATTTAATTAATCACGTTGATAATTTTCTAAGCATAAATTGTTTTAGTCAAATGTTTGTCAAATAAGAGTTTGACATTGAAGATAGATTCTCACAGTTAGTAAATTACATGTCACTTTTATAAATAAACCATTTTGTTTCAAAGCTTTTCAAAATTAATTTTCCCAGCGTGACAAGCAGTAAATTTTTGTTTAGTAAAATTAATAAAAGTTGAAAAGTTTTACTACTTGTCTACATAGTCGGCCCAAATTTTCTTAAAATAATTGTGGATTGAATTATTCAGGCAATCAGTTGTCACTTACACTGAAGTATCGTTATATTTTCTGTTTTTTTTTTAATTGTACTTGTTTCTTAGAATAGATTTTGTATCTGCCAAGTGTCAATTCATTAAACTTTTGAAGCAAATTGCAGTGATGGACATTACGGTATTCAGAGAGTACTGTGCCGATATCAGGCTCTTTAAAACTCGACGTTGGATGTTGGAGCTTTTAAGCGGCTCAAGTGAGGGTTGCCATGTTTCTCATTGAAAATATGGACAATAGTAAAATTCTTAGAATTCTCGTGTTATTGAGGTCTGATGTCTTAATTATTATAATTTTAAACCTAAGAAACAAGTCATTTTGTAAAACAAGTTTTAGGAAAACTTATTATTAAACTCTGTACTTACACGCAATAACCCAGATGTATCGAAAATTCTACTTAAGAAGTATACTCGATAATAGCCAACATTATAACTACGAGTTTTAACATTCTATTATTTCTAAGTTCTTTCTCGCATATATTCCTAAAGATCCATCTTGCGAATAGATTGTAAATTCTTTATTTAAATAGTTCAACTGACTCTACATCTAGCGAGCAATGTAATGAGCTCATTCAAAATTGTTCATAACAAGGTTTAATAAAAGTTGTGATGATGTACAGGAAGCATGCATTCCAGTCTCGGTAAATCGCGATGAGTAGTGAGAGAGTGGGAGCTTTACCGCTCTTGCTTTATACGGCGCAAAGCCGTTTTAAAACTCCATCCAACGTGTAATTCCTGCAGTTAAAATGCGAGGGATTATTTATAAAGTAAAAAAAATGCATACATCAAATGTAGTGTATTGAAGCGAAGCTAAGGAAGAGCTACGCTTTTGAATACGACAAAGCCTTCAAATTTTCAAGTTATGCTTGTTAATCTGTATAGCATTAGCGAACCCGTCGCCTGCGTCTCAATATCAAAATTGTTAATAAAGAAGTTACAAATTGAAGTAGTTCAAATTTAATATGGGTTCTAAAAAGTTACAAATTGAAGTAGTTCAAATTTAATCTAAACAATATATTTTATAAAACTATAAGCAACAATAAAGCTGCCTTAAATCAAATAAAGAAATGAAAATGTAAAGGACATACATAATCAGTGGTACTTTTAAAACCTTTTCTTGTTGAAACCTCTAAAACCAGACTTGAAAATATAACGTTGACTGCTAGGTGTGTCATTTTTATCTAATCCTATGTCTAAAAGGAAAGTAGGTCAGGGACTGAATTAAGTTACTCGACTATTCTGTTTTTGGCAATAACATTGTTATAAACGTCTTGGTTTTGGTCAAATTATCCTTTGTTTTACTGTTGCTTTCAACACATAGATATTTAAAACACGAAACTCGTGGAAGATAACATGTCGTTTCATAAAATGATGTGGTAATGGCCTCTATAGTAACTATTAAGAATATGGTGAAGTCACATACATTGGATGAAATCAATTAAAGTTAAACGTAATCTCGACACTTAAGTAGTGCAGATCGTATTTTATGACTGGATTCTTCGAATGAAATTCTAACCGACTATTACGACGTGACTAGGACACGTGCTTGTTCACATCTTTTTTCTGAATCTACTAACTTCTAGTATATTAAAATATTTGTAGTGTATATTTATCAACTTAGGTGAATAAGGTGTCCGATATTAGAAGTATTTTAACTTGACTTGTACATATAATAAAACAGCATATCAAAAATCGGTAGGTATCATTATCTTCTTCTTGCTCTTTCTGTGGTTTCGTTTGCTATTGGCGTAATTTTTAGTACTGCAAAGCGTTTTGTTTGAGACCCACCATAAACAGCCAGTATCTTAGTCAGTCATTCACCTTTCTCTTATGTATGTATAGATAGAAGATACTATCATGTTAAGTTTAAATAATGTTATATTAGTTGTGTTTTTACCTAAGTATATTGATTTTTTTAACATGTTTTTCATAATTCTAACTTTTATTTAATTTAAAAATGTTTAGAAGTACAAAAAAAAACACTTTTCTAAAAATTTGAAATATTTTACAGAAAATTACTATTAACTTAAAATTATTATTAACTCAGACAATCCCAAAAACAAACTACAATGAATATCTTATTGAAATAAGGGTTACAAAGCATTCAACTGTATAGGAGAATAGTATGTATATTTAAACATCATTCGCGCAGTTTTGCTCAAATGCTGGCATCAAGTGGAAACATTTTACAAGGCCTGAAAACTGAATGTTGATAGTTAGAAAGTGGCGCTTCAAACGGCAATTGAAACGCGTTCGTTGAAAATGTTCAACACCGACAGTAATTATAAAATAAAACTTAAATACGAGAAACTACGAACGTGGTCGTTTTAATAATAGTTTGTATAAACACAAACTTCTAGTGTCCTATGTGATTAAGACCTGTTACTTATGATTTCTAAAGTAAACAAAACTAACACGGCTTTGCAAGGTAAACTGGAATTTCTCTTCCATTGATATGTAACGTTTTAGATCTATTCATCAAAGCCGTTATGTTATTGCTGTTTCAATATTTGAGGTTTTCTATAAGTTCTAATGACGTCTTAGGTTTTAAACATATTTTAATTTACTCACCAACTTTGTTTGCGTCTCTTTTCAGTCATGCTCTGCATCTATTGACGGGCATCAATATATTGGTTTAAGCTACATTAGTCGCCTATATTAAAGAATATTTATATTTATTCTTTGGTGCTATTTTAGACTTTTCACATAATTCTCGTGTCACGTTCTTGCTCACGATAAACTCCGAAACTAATTGAAAATCTTACGTTTTTAAATGTATGTTTTATTGAAGTCACAAAGTTAGTATAGTTAATATCACGTTCAGACAAATAGGAGGCGAGCACGATTAAAAAGATGAGACTCATTTCTGCTGAAAATTAAGGCTGGTATATTCTAAAATGATCCAGTTGATGTGCTTAAATCGTGTTAATAAAACAAAACTTTTGGTGGCTCACATCTAGTCGAATGAATAAAGATAACGATTAAACCACCAAATATCAACCCAAACAAGACATCGAATGAGAAAGTTACAGTCGCTAATATAATATTAAGAGACGGTTGCTCTCCTGTAAGTATTTGGAAAACATTCGAATGTTTTTCAAATTCAGCTGCCGTGTCCACAGCCAGCCTTAAACTACAAACATAACAATTACAATAATTATCCAATACCAATACCAATCATAAGTACTATAAATTTATTATACATATAATTTATAACGTTAATTTGTCGCAAATTGAGTGAAACCAAGACATTTGTGATTAAATAACGGTTTTATATGACAAATTACTCGTCACATTGAATTTCATTATCCGTAATTAATATTCGGATTTGAATATTATTCGTACATTAATCCACCACTACGATCTTGTGCGAAGAGAATTATAAATGTACGAAGTAGGGTCGATAAGTTCTCGAAATGGAGGGTATGAAGATTAGAGAAATTAAATCTAGCAATGTTTTTCTTTCACAATCTATATTCAATTTTCTCTAACACTCTAGGATTAGACGTTCTCCGGATAAATATACCCGGACAGCAGAAAGAACCTAGGTTGAAAGTTTAGGATCCCATATCTTGCATAACATCTTATGCTTCAGACCTGGATGCTTTGTGATGCAAAAGTATAACCGCTTTCCCAAAAAATATCACAAGCGATTTATTGATTTCTATTGAAATACTTACTCGTCTCGATTGTTTACTTTCATATTTTGTGGCTCGCGTTAATCAGGGATGGTGCGATTAGTTTACAACGAAAAGAAGCGGATATTGATGAAGTAAGACATTTCCCACAGGACGGCGGCAATTGATTGATGTATTCTGTCGTGCAAAGCTTTCACGAACCAAAACAATCCTCGCGTAATTTTAGAAAGCCAAACAAGTCATACCTACTTCATTTCATTAAGTGAAAAATGAAATCGAAGGTTTTTTAAAAAAAAAAAAATTGTAGTCTCATAGAAATCTTAATAGAACGACTATTAAGATTTCTTCGAAACTTTTGTTCTCGCTCTTTTGAAGTCAAGAATTGAAGTACGTTACTTGTTCCCTAGAAATAATATGTTGTGTATGCATGATGTACGTTTATGTATAAATATGTTCTCTCCTAGCTGATTTTGGCAACGGCGGCCAGTCTCATCGGAGACCAGCCAACTACGCAATAGATATTATAGTGTACAAGTGTGTGCGCAAACACAGGTGCACTCTATGTTCCCTCTCTCTCAAAATCCGTTGGGACAGTTATCCGACAAGATTGGGGAGAGTTCAGGCCCAGGACCGACAACTTTACGTGTTCTCCGAGGCACGGGAGTTTCCTATATAGATACTAGCTGACCCTCGCAACTTCGTCTGCATCTCTTTTCATAGTGCTCGTCTCCTATTCTCCTAATCGTGATGTTAACTATCATATTCAGGCCAGCAAAATAAATATTTGCTTACCATGTAAACATTTGGTCTGTCCCGGGCGTTGAAACCGGGAATTCGCTATATTCGGTAGAAACAGACAATGCTTACTATTGCCTTTTCCGAAGTGTAAAGAAGTACCATAAAGTGTATAATCACGGCTTGGTATATTTAAAAGTATTTTTTCCAATCATCAAGACATCTACATCTACATTTTTTCTGAATAAAAGATACGATATAGATACTTGGCGACGTTTATGATTACTTGATGATGTGGGAATCAACATATTGCCGTCTAGTGCTGGACAAAAGTCTACTCCAAGAAGCGCCAATCATCCCGGTCTTGATGATGATCGTGTAAACAATATGAAAAGAGTAAAATAAGTACTATCAAGACATTAAATATAATAATATAATAAATATTTTTTACATCTAACACACAACACCATCTAGTTCCAAACTAAGCAGAACCTGTGTTATGGTTACTGGACAACTAATATATATACACACATACATTTTTTTTTGTGAATACCTACATAAACACATACATTGAAAACAACTATGAACGAATGAGATCTATACATGTATACAAATAATTGTGAAGTCGGTTTTCAACTTTTCCGCTAAATGCACATGAGACTATATACGGTGCTGACATCAAAAACAATTTTAAACATTTTTTGTCTGTCTTTTTGCTAATCTCTTTAACAACCGCACCGATTTTGAAAGAACTTACACCGGACGATAGCTGATGGTATAAGTAGTAACTTAGGTTTTTTTAGACTATTAGTAGTAATCAAATTGTAAACCAGAATGCAAGAAGCAAGTTTTTCAACCTTAAAATTACATACACTTCATAATATAATCTCAAATGGTGAGCGAGTGCTTTTGTGATAAGATAATCCACTCCGACGTTGATGAATATATTGAAGAGTGATAAATGAGACTATCTGATTATTGCACTGTCCAATTTACATCGAGGACCCTGGTGTTCGATGATAACATTAATAAAATTGCATTCGAAACCGAAAGGCAAGTTTCATAAACCATTTTTTTAATGAACATCTGTCAGTTAAACATTTTAAATATATTTTTAGGGCGCAATATTGTGGGTCACCAGTTGGTCATGTTGCATTTACGTTAGTATGGTGACCAGTACTACTCATAGATTCTACTCGAACTTTCCGTCAGACAGAATACAGTTACCTAATTAGAGCCACTTTGGCTGGCTCATATATAAAATAATATTTTTTAGCAGACTGTTCTGGTTGGCCGCCTAACTATTCGTATCTTTTATTTATTCTGTACTAATATAAATATAAATAAATATGTTCAGACATTTTAAAACAACGCCATCTAGTCCCAAACTAAGCATAGCTTGTACTATGAGTACTAGACAACTGATATTAATACTTATATACCTTTTTTTTTGTAAATACGTACATATTATACATAGAAAACGCCCAAACTCCGAAACAAATATTTGCAGATCATACAAACATTTGGTCCGACTCAGGAATCGAACCCGAGACCTTTTGCACAGCAGTCGCATTCGCTACCACTACGCCACAGAGGCAGTCCATTACTCTTTCTATTATAATGGCTTATATTAGTCCAGTGTTTTTGACAGTCAGTTTTTTTTTTCATTTAACTGTTATACTTTTTATGCTCTTCTTAAAACCAATTAAATTTCCAATTCAGGTTTTCATGTACCATATGTGTAAGTGTAAAGTTGTTAAAACTATATGAGATTTTTTTTTGTTATTTTTAATGAGTCATGTAAAAATATGTCGGCATGTAGAAGGCCTTTTCGTATCTATGTACAAGACTAAAGTACGGTACTTCCACTATGTTTTGAAAACAAAATAATCTCAGTCACAATTCTACATTGTACATTTAGACGCGGTCGAAATCTGGCCCCATTGTAGGGTATCTTTACTGCCAGGCGCGAAGCATCCGGCTTTTTAGGTGTTTCTCATCCGGCATGATATCGCGAACACTCGAATTTTCTTCTCCAAGTATTTTATTAAATAAATGTTTGTATTGGATAACGGAAATGTATAATGCGTTGCAAGCAACTGCTGTCAAAGGCTCTTTTATGGGATGTTTTTCCTATTTTGTATATACGAAGCCAAATGCGAATTAAAGAGAAAAAACACGTATTACTACTTTGTGCTTGCAAGCAATGTTGCTATTTTTACAGGCTTTTGTTAAATTGCCAAATTTGCTTTAAAACTTCGCAAAAAAAAACTACTTACGGTTGTGCTATTTGTTTTATCTTCGAAATATAACGATGATAAGCACAACCAGATTAGGACGCAAAGTCCTCAAGCACCAATAAATACCGTAGGTGTAAATTGCATATGCCACTTTTATTGACTGACTACAAGTTTTTGCATAATAGATTTGAATGTCCTAACAATATGTAATATATATTAATGTAATATTAAAAAATACAATGTTATTAGACGTTCTCGTACTGACTAAGAATTATTTTGAAAAAGGCAACTGTATACCTTACACGCAAAACTAATCGATTTCCAACAAAACTAGTTTTAAAGACGCGTTATATTGTGGCATACCCAATCTATGGTATTTAAGAAGTACTGGTGTGTAAGAATTTTATTTAGTGTTCTCTGTTATCTAAAATAAAGTTCTCTTTACTAAATATACTAATAAAATTATATTGCAGCTATACACTTTGACTCTGAAACTGCTGTAAAACACAACTTTCCTTGAAAAAAGAAAAGTCAAGCTAATTTAAACATGGCAAAACGTGCTACGACATGCTAAATTACGCAATTGATCTGTTAAGGCTGATCAATGTTTTGCTGCGATTACAGCTTTCCATTGTGCATTCTTGTTTTTACTTTTTACTGTATTTGGCACCTTGTCAAAATCCGTGTATAAGCTTTTATATCAGCTCCCAAAGGGTGTACATGTTTAAATATAAGTTTGCTTAGCTTGTTGTAAACGCTTGCTTTATTTTTTCAGGTTATCTCCTCGCTTCGTCACGTTAATTCTTCATTGTATGGATGTAAGTGCTTTATTTATTATTATTTTTGTTTTTAAAAGTTTACGTAAAATATAAATGTGGAGTATAAAGTTTTCAGTCAGTGGTAGTTGCTAGATTAATAAGAAGGTAATCATGTTTATTTTTTTTCATTTTAGATAAATAAGAATACCGGTATCAAAACAAAGGTTTTTTAAACACTATTTACTTAATTATAACCTTTGTATGTATCAATTAAAAGTTATACATGTACTAGGAAGCGCTTGTAAACGGTTTGAAAAATAAATTGTGAATGAGTTCAAGAGAAAATATTTTGTTATAAATGGTATCTGTATTCAAATAAAACTGACTGGTTCTTCTAAAAAATTGAAACGGCTTCGACGAGGAGCCATTTACGAACCATATTTCTAGATTCGAAGACAGTCTAAAATACTCTGAGAGCAAAATATTTTCATGTGTTCTTAATGACGGTAGTTATGTAAAATAACTAAACAGAAACCTCTCAAAAGAATTTTACAATTGTATGCCTCGGTTTTCCTTCTTCCTCCGAACCATTTCCACAAACAAACTAGGCTGGGGTCCAAATCGTGGGTTTTCTATGATACGATTTCACTTTGATTTTCGATACAACCTAGGCGATATCGAAGTTCAGTAGACTGTTGTTGAAGTTTTTGGGATTTTATTACGATCGTGTCCGTCTTTCATTCCATTTTTAGGGTGCCGTACCCCTAAAGGAAAAACGGAGTCCTTATAGAACGTCAATCAAGCTAAAAATCTATCAAATACTCAGATCGACTGTCCCTTGGAGCTGTGAATAAATCAATTTTCTAAGGCAATGCAATCAAAAGAAACAGTCGATTACGCTGCAAATTTTCGACACTCGCAAGGAAATCAAAATAGGGTCCTTCCCCTAAACTCATAATCTTGAAATTTATACGTAGCAACGTCTTATGGAACAGATAAAGGAGAAATTGCGAAAAGCATAAATTTTTAGTTACATTATATAATATACCTACAGGTTTGTACGGAACCCTCGGCGCGCGAGTCCGACTCGCACTTGGCCGGTTTTCTTTTCCTTTTTGTTTGTATTGTCATTCTTACTTCTTAATTTGTAACAAGCAATGTAAGATTATAAAAAGCAAAAGGCTTAAGAATTTCATATAATTGAGCAAATAGAATTATCTTTCGTAATTAAATAATACTTTTCTTACCTTTCTTTTCCCCGTAAAGCCATGGCTGAACGTGATAGCATAAGGCAATTATTGCCTTCAAATAACTTTGACTATTATTATATTTAATATGTAACAGCTTTCCGCTCGCTTTCCTGTAATCGGTTGGAATGATTTCTTAAGAAAGGACGGAAGTAGAAAAGGGTGGGGCGTTACAGGAAGCCGGAAAAGCGTGGGTTATTTGATTTTACCAAGTGAGTGGTGCTAGAATTGTCCGCCAAATTACAAGTTGGATCGGTATACTTCATACATATACGATTATTATTAGGCTCTTTTTTTTTGTAGTCACATCTTGCTTATTCGCTTTTTTTCCGTTTCGCGTTTCCAGGCGATTTTGTATACCTCAGAATAAAATAAGTAGAAATTTTGTTTTCAGTTTAAATTAAAATATACTATGGGTGCGAAAGCAAATAGTATATTTTAATGAGAAAGAAAATATATGTATAAGCTGAACACATATTTTCACAATTTTATTGATACAAATCAGTGTGTATTGTTGTATATTTGCAGTCACTATGTTTATCTTCCACAAGTATTGACATGTTCACACTAGATTGATACTATACCACCTTAAACACTGCCTATGGTTCCTGTATTATTATTATTAATAATAATATATCATTACATTTACATTTGTCTAGTACCCATAGTACAAGCTCTGCTTAGTTTGGGACTAGATGGCGTTGTGTGTTAAAATGTCTGAACATATTTATTTATTTATTTATTATTACCTCGTTCGCACAAAAATTATAGAAATCAGTGGTATCAAATTATACATCGTCGTATGATTTGTGTTCCCTGTCAGGATTTCATTTAAATAATTATTTCACTGAATCAATACAGGTGATTAACATCCTGTATTTTTAAGTTTTTGTTTGATTTGTTTTGTTTGTATAATATCTTTTATGTATGTTCTTCATATTTGTAACCTATTTGCGAATGCCTGTCAACAGTTGTGTAGTTATTAATTTGAAGATCAAAAAATTATGTTCTTATGCTGTTGGTATTCCAAAAATTGGAAAATAAAAAATATTCTTTAATATGTTTTGAATTATTGTGCAGATACATTTACCTAACAAATTTTACGAGTAGTTTGTGTAGGGTGAGCACATCCCAGCTACGTGGAGGGTGACGCGCTTATGATTTTGCCTAAGTAAGAGGCGTTATGTGTAGACATGTATAAAAGCGCGTATAATCTTATTAATATTTGTCATAATTGGTTTCAGAACATTAGATATTCTTTTCGTTATTTTCGTTATCCAAAATCGTGCGATTAATTTTGTTTGGCAGGCGAAAACGCTATTAGCCTAGTCGTATCTACGTGGCGGAAATATCTCCCGGGGGCATACAGGTAATGAGGATCCTCCTGTATCTGTAACGTTTTCGTCTATTTCATGTAATCTGGAAATGTCCTTTTAAAAATAACATTATAACTAATGAGTTATAATGTTATTTTTAAAAGGTTTTTTCTGAATTTACCAAATTACTTTGTGTTAGCTTTAAAAGTATCAGTGCTTTTATACTAGGGTGGAAAATAAATTTGGGTTCTGTTTCTCTTCTTCTTCTGTGTTATTTTTTTATATTTTTTTCTTATATCAGCCTATTCTCGCTGCTGCTGATCTAAGGCCTTTCCCAAAAAGCACCCACCAATCCGTTCTTAGTCATTCTATATCCATTCACAGCTTCTCATATCGTATGAGAATTCAATATTGATAGGTGAATAAAGTAGAATAGGAAAGCATGATACAAGACTACTTTAGGCACAAGGATTAATATTTAAGCCCAAACAAAAAAAAAAGCTAGTCTAGTCAAAGTCCTTTACTATAAGAATCACAAATTAATATCCAGTCGAATAAGTCGATATAATAAGTAAGAGCTCTATAGATTTTTTCGATTACTTATCCAGGTAGGGTCATAATTGGGGTAATTATGTGGCGTGCGTGCCGACCGCATAATTTCGTTCTGCAAAGTTATTGGAACGAGTAACAAGCGGATACAATGCTGACCTGACTTGATAAGTTTGACGGGTGATTTTCCAGTCCAGAACGTTACAACATTTTGTATTTGATTTTATGAATATTAGGCTCTGCGAATCTGTTTTCAAATTCTGATTTAAGATTCTCATGGAACGTGTTGTATTGACCGAAGCTCGTTGTAAGATCTATGTTGAAAAGATCGAGTTTTCGTTTACGTCTGTACAAGCATTTTACTTCTGTCAGGAGTTCCCACATAAGAATTTCTTTGTTCTTAAGTTTAAGGTTCAGGCCATTGATGTGTTTAAAAATATCAATCGGGAAATCAGTGGAAGTCACGTTTTCTTTATCGCTAAGAAAACTTAAGTGGGCGTTTGCTAAAGTCTGATCAATGATGAAAAGAAATATACTTAAGTCTTCTAAAATAGTGAAGAATCGTTGTAATTTATGTAATTTTGCACGGACACAGTATATTATTGTCATCACTCCTTGCATTATTCTCTTAAGATTAGGATTGAGTTGCAGCAAAGCACAGTCTGATAAATGATACAGTGGTAGCAAATCAATTTTTCATTGCATTTTGCATTGGATCTCAGTAGGCGAATTAATCCCTTTTTAGACCTAACCATCGCTGGTGCTGATAAACGCATTTAAGCCTAACTCTTTCTTAATGAAAGAACCCATTACCGCTTTGATCATGTCTTCTCCTCTTGTTCTTTCACGTGTTTCTTGAGTTATATAGTCATTTCTTTAATCAAAGAAAAAATTGCCTGCCTCGAGCATGCATTCCTTAACTATGTGCATTGGTGAATGGTTTCATATGCTTAGCAAGAATCCAAGAAATACGTAAAGAAGCCTCACTATATTTTTCCTGCTCAGTCATTGGACGACACATGATTTAGTGGAAGCTACGTAGCTTGACAATAAACTTGCAATTTTCGATTTAAGCAGGTTATTGCCAAATGGAAAAGATCCGCACAAGGTAAGTTGGCGGTCCGGTTACGGACCGCGGTCCGTCATTTGGTGACCCTTGAAATGTGTATGGCGAAGTCATAGTAATAGCGGAGACCCGTTTCTACCCTATGGGTACGGATTCCTAAAAAATATAGAAATTAAAAAAATCTTCATAATTAGTTTAAAACAGTATGGATGTTTTATTGACTTTCAAACGATGTGGACGAGGAACATTCTTGTAAAATGTCCCTTACTTAAAACATCGCATAACAATTCTAAATTTCACCCGGAAAATTATATTCGTGAAAGATTTCGTGTCATGTCCTAATGAAGTCAAGATTGAACTCGCTCACTGCTTGCCCCTTACGTCTTCGAAAAGTAGTCTCTGAATTGTGCCCCTCTGACGAAAAGGGACCGTTTCCTTCATTATAACCGCCACGTCTTAGCAATTTTAAAGACACCATTTAAGAACACTCCAACTTGTGCTATTTTTGGGCGAAATGGCTTTCGATAGATCCTTCCTTCGCTATTATTCGGCTGTATAGTTAGGTATATCTCGTTCCGCCATTTATCAGCCCGTTTTGAAAAGCGATTGTCTCCAATTTCTTTTGTCTCACGTGAGCTTAACCTTCTTTATATCGCTTCCATGCCCGTCGGTCACTGTGATTTATTGTTCATGCCTTATTTTTATATCTACATAAATTATGAGGACAGGGATTATTTTATTTCATATTTCGTTGTTCCGGGTCCACTGGTCTCAAGGTCAAAGTATATCGAGTATGCATTTATAACAATTTTCGTCGAATCGCGTTGACTGCTTGAATAATTTTAGGTTTTAAAACAACACTACTAATATACTACTAATATATAAAAATAAACTAACTTATAAAGATAAATACAGCAAACACTTTCCTGTCATTTCAATCAGATTTATTCTCAAAATTATGATTGTCTTTGCTTTCAAATTACAATTTTTTTCCTCCAGAGATTCCTAACACAATCACACACTCAACATTTAGACATTCAATTCATATATTTCTTTCTTACATAACATTGTACGATTCGCTAAGGATTTCACGACGTGTCGCATAAAAACAAATAAAAATACCAAGGGGTGTGAGTCACCCCGACAGCTGACTAACGTCGAATACTCCCCTCGATATGCGCGACATAAACCCCACGCATTTCGGTTAAATGGACTGACAGACTAACGTGAGCTAAAATTAAACTTGACCCTTTATATCAAATAGTTTTGTATCTTCAATCGATTGCTTTTAATAGGCGAATTTCCTCATATAAAACATCTGTACATTTATGAAAGACGTACTTTCTTTATTAAATGTTTAAGTAATATGTTACTAAAATGAAATTCAGGTGGCAACAGCTTGCATACTGTTTAGCTTTCATGAAATACTAACACTATTGTACCTGAATATCTGACTTTTAAAAAGATTGGCTATGAGTTTCTTTGCCAGTATTCTTCTCATAAGGCTTTACGCATTCTGGAAACTGGAAGTTATGGATCGACACAGGTAAGCAGTGGAATTTGGTGATTTCACCTAATTCACTTTGAAAATACAGTACATCTGTGGCGTCTGTTTGTGTCGATCTAAGATTTTTATAAGTAGCTTCAATTTAATTTTTATAAATGTCACCTAGTATCTTAATTGAATAAATGATTTTGAATTAGTAAATACTGTTTTTAAAAAGGTTGTTCGGTGAATTTTTGGTCAACAGTGATTTATTTTACCTATTATCACCATGAACTATGAAACTCGTATCTATGACAATATCGATGTATTTAAACATCGATGTTTTTGGTGGTGGATTAAAAAAACTGTAAACTTAAAGGTAAACATGGAGGTGTTTTCCTGATGTTTAACAACGATGTGTCGATATTATCGAAGCCAAAATATTCCTATATCGATTTTCCCTACGCCTAGACGTATTGCTAAGACAATACACTATTATTATCATTATAATTAGGAAGTAAATGGGAATTTTTATCGGCACTATAATTATTCACTGTGAAGATATTACTAAATTCGGTCACAGTCCACTCAGTCCATTCGAGTTTTATTCTGATTGTAAAGAAATCTTTGGATACATATATATAAAATATATCATCAATATCAGATTAAACCTTCGTAAATATCATGTACACATTTGTGATTCTCATATACTCTTTTTTATGTTCAATAATGCACTCGCATATCTAGTACATTTCATTGGCGTTCAATTTATTCAGAAGGAATGTAATTGAATGCTATCGCAGCTGCACTAGGGAAGTCGTTGCTATGCAAAATTCATTTATCACGGATCTCGTCTCCTTGATAGACTCGAGGTGGCACTAATGGGCTGGAAGAAGTGAAATGTCGACATTGGGTTTATGTCTGGAAAGAATAACTTGGAAAAGCGAGTAGAAATTGATTCTAGAAATTGATTTGCATATTACTGAAAGGATTTTTCTTTGGTCAAATTCATTTAAACTGCCTCGGTGGCGCAGTGGTAGCGTACGCAGTCGAACCCGAGACCTCATGGACAGCAGTCGCTGTCCATAAGGTCTCTGAATCTGAATCCAGGGTCGGACTAAATGTTTGTATGATTTACAAATATTTGTTTCGGAGTTTGGATGTTTTCTATGTATGATATGTATGTATTTACAAAAAATAAATGTTTCGGTATTCATATCAGTTGTCTAGTACCCATAATACAAGCTCCGCTTAGTTTGGGACTAGATGGTGTTGTGTGTTAGATGTCTGAAATATTTATTTATTTATTTATTTATGTAAATAACACAAGTATTAAGAAATACATGTACGAATTTTTTGGCTGGAAGATATTAGTGGAATGTAAGATTGGCTATTGAAAGATGTAGTTGTAATAAGTATATAAGAATTAATATTCTTTATAAATTTTTAATCTGTAAGATTCTAAGTAAAGTGTATTTTTGCGAAAAAAAAATGAAAATTCGCACGATTTTCATTATTACTATCTATAACTTCTGACTCACCGTCAGGTTAGTTATTTTCTGTTCATTTCTTTAAAGCTCACAGCAATTTCAACGAAATGAGGAATATTGAATTTAAAATCCATTTGTGTAGCTATCGTAGTTAATTCATTTATCGCAGGAATTGCAAACAAACTGAAATGCAAAGTGAATTAAGAACAGATTTCAATGTGATGGGTTTCAAAACTCTTAATTAGAAATAAATAAATATTATGGACATCTGTCAACGTCACACCGTCTTCTTCTTCTTTTGATGATATGGCAATCAGCCGGATCAGCTATTTCTGCCAATGTCAAGTATTTCTAGTCTTCAATTCTAAGTCTTCGAGTCTTCAAGTCTTCGTCGTGATGGAGTTAATGATAAAAATTATAAAAAATGTGGATGACATGAAATGGGGACCGTCTTTCGAAAAAACAAAAAACGATCTCCCCGTCACACCGTCATTTCGCTTTAAAATAATCTTGTATAATGACAGTTCTATTGACTGACAGAATACTTAAATACTTTTTATTGTATATACTTACATATATTATGCATAGAAAAAACCAAAACTCCGAAACAAAAATATGTAAGAAATTGACCAGTCGTATTAACCCTTCCCTTTTTTTTCAAGAATAATTCGAAAGACATGAGATACAAGAACGTACAGTTTTTATATACGAGTCTTAAAACTAATAATAAACTAGATGTCGATTATTTTACTGTTTTTTTTCTCCCGATGTTTTCCCCATTTTTTTTGCCAAGAAGAAACTAAGATTCATCATCAACAGTATCGAAAACATCAGAAATGTACTAAATGTTCATTATAATATCTCTAAAGACGTCTGTCTGTAAAATTCACAGATTAGTCACAAATCGCCGGATTAGGCCTATGTCTCTCGACTTGATCGGATTCTTTCGCGTCTTCGGGTATAACAAAAATAGGATCAAACTTCATTTTGACTAAGCGACAGCGAGCGCTCGCAATGTATAAGCTTTCGAATCTAATATTCGCGCTATTCGAACTCTTTTTGTTCTTATATTTACTCTTTTCACGTTTTTTTTGGATATTACTTTCGCGTCGTTGATATTAAACGAAAACTTGTTTTACATTGAATTTATGTGATATTGTCGGAGAAATATGTGTTTCTTCAATTCAGGGTTGTGAAAAGTCTGATTTTCGTTTGTATAAATCATATTTATATATACTGTTTTGAGGTTTCAGATTGCAGGATTTTGGGTGTAAAATTGTGACTCCTTTAAAACAGGAGATGGGTCTTTTGTTAAGACACACATGCTTCTTAATTTAATAAAAAACGGAGATTTTTATAACGCAAGTATATTGTATTTATGAGATCATTTTTTGTAGTATTGGTTTATAGTAAAAGTTGTTTGTAAAGCAAAGAAGTAATATAATTGGTCATCTTCTTATATCGTTTATTTGTATATCCAGAGCGACGACTTAGTAATTACAAATCTTCCCAATTTTCTAAGTTTGCACAATGTAGGTAAAGTAAGAATTTTCCAAAATAAGAAAGCCGTTCAAATCGTAAATATTTAACTCTCATTTCCAGGGGAAACATTCCCAAAAGCTAATTGCATAAAGTAATTTAGTTTAGACGCAGGGCGCTGTCCACGGCCGTCTTTCGTCATTTATTTCGAAGTCCCCTTAATTTACCTTCCTCGCTTTTTGCTCCACGACAAATTTACAATTCTTTAATTGCAATCCGAGGCGTATTTCTTAGTTATCAAAGTCTAATTTACATTATCTGCTATGAAGTTAACATTACGTTTTGTAATAAGGACTCGCAGAAATGATTGCTGCCCTGGTTCTATGCCCCAAACCATCGTTTTGTTAAGTACTTTTATTTTCCTTTTAACCGCTGTGTGGTAAACTTTTTTATTGTTGTTTTCTTATTCTGTTTAATTTGAATAAGTTTTATTTTATGACCACATGGAATGTAACTGCGGAGTGTTTTATTTCCTTTTATGTATGTATGCCTATATATATAACGTTCTACAGTTTTCTTTGAAAAAGATTTACTTGTACAATTGATCGTCCAGCTTATGGTTGCTAATAAGTGGCCTAGACCCTTTACGAGTTTTCTTTTATTCATGCCGTTTAAATAAATTATATTTAAAAAAAAACGATTATTATTTATTTCGAACATCTAACATACAATGCCATCTAGTCCCAAGCTGAGTAGAGCTTGTGCTACTGGGTATTAGACAACTGATATGAATAAATATATACTTTTTTTTTTTTGCAAAAAACACCCAAACTTCATTAAACAAACAGATATTTATGCGTGACTGTTCATTGAGGTGTTTTGGGAATGAAATGAAAATAATATTTCTTTATCTGTATAAGGAAAGATAAGTAACCGAAATATATATAGGTATTTTCGATCTGCTGTGCCAAATAGGAGAATAATTATTTTATGTGTTTGTTATTGTCAGGACTAGGTTTGTATAGAAGAAAATTTAAAGAAAACCGGCAGTGTTATATTTTATTAGTCCACTATTGGACACTAGCCATGAGATGCTAAAAATACCCCCTACACAAGCACTTAATGAGTTATACGCCAAAAATGCCTTACATCATTTTGGAAAAAAGCTAATACTCTTACACTGCTGAATCAATATTTACCAAATATAGTTAAGAACCAACGCAAGGAAACTGACATTCGAATTAAAAAAACTGCATCGAAATCGGTCCATCAGTTTGAGAACTACAATGCCACAGACAGACACAGATATCGACGTTAAACTTGTAACCCTCTGTTTGCGTCAGGGATTAACAAGTTTTTCGGAAATTAATAAAAACATTTATTAAAAAATTGGCGGTATGAAGTTCCAGGTCAGCTCGTAACAAAGATAAATCGTCTTTATTGACGTATACAATATATTTAATTTAAAATACGTTCCGTTCCGTTTTGACAGAAACAGCATCGGTTGGTTCACGACGAGAAGCGACAACGAAACCGAATTGCGAGTCAGTTCTTGAGTACAAACCAGTTATATTGTATGGATATCGCTATAGTGCATACTCAGTACTGAAGTCACTGGCACAGATAACTGCTGTGGTCGTATTAAATGAATTGATCTCCTGTTTTAGTGTTGTGTTGTTGGAATTTGTGTTATACGTAATATTTCATGTTGTTTTAATAGAAGTTAGGCTGATATGTTTTAATTTGGAATATACTGTGGATAGAAACAGATGAACGAATGTGACGAAATTATAATTGTTACGTATTTACCATTTCAGCTGCGAAACCCGTCAAATTATTCTTGACGTTTAGTAAGCTATTTACAGAGTTTGCTAAGTAAGTATTATTATTACAAATACTATGTTCAGTTGTAAACTGTTAAGGGCTGTCGATGTGTATTTATTTTACTGCGGCGTAACCTAAAGGGTCAGTTATAGAGACGGGCAGGTAACTTGGCGAGATTCGTTAAATTAGCAGAAGCCGTTTTTTGGGGATTGTATTAGCAAAAGTCCGAGGAAGCAATTGGAGCGTCAGTCAACTACTCTTTGATTTTGTTGGTTTCACTTCGTGTACTATGCGCGAACCTGCGCGAACTTACATCGCTACGACGTAATCTGACCAATTTATGTACCGGCGCCTATACAAGTTTCTTCATCTACGCCATAAGTAGGCACACAACTCTAAAGTATCAACAATAGCTTTCATTAGTGTACTGCTGGACATAAACCTCTCTTCTGCTGGACATAAAAGGTATTACTCTTAGGTACCTACCTAACATGTCGAGAGCGCATTAATTCCCACAGGCAATAAAATAAAATTATATGGAGGTATAATTTTTCACACCGTTCGTTCGTTCTTTTAAAGTCGAAAAAGTCTACGTACGCACTTACAGGAAGATGTAGACCCAATGCACGTATTTAAATCTTGTCAGCCTTAAACAGCCAAGGTTTTTGCAAACCTAGCCAATTAAGCTAAATGTAACTTAACAATGGAAGTTATAAGATCTAATGTCCCTTACCTAGAAGGTTTAATGCGACCATGATTTATTTACCCAACGCAGTATCATAAAGTGAATCGTGTGCCTATGGTGATAAGATCTATTTTAGCATGAATATGTAGTTACTATATCTATGAGGGCTTGCGTGTAGCAGATACTAATTTATTAGTATCAGGTCAACGGTTTGCACTATGTGCATTTCTATTATCGGCGGTTGGGTAAACGAAATATAGGCAAGCGCTGGCACTGGCAGCATGTTTGAACAATAACTCGGAGGGCTTACGTATACTGTTCAATTTTGTCATCAGTTTTTGCCTAACGGACACTTCAAAGTTGGTATAATATAGGCTAGTATTGCAAAGTATGTATGTCAGCAGGGTTCCAATGGAATGGAAGTAAGGGAAGAAAGACGGTAATGACATGAATGTACATCTGGTTGCAACATCTGTCGTTATGGGTAACTTGTTCTGCCTGTGTATGGGAATTTAACACTGCATTTTTTAAATCCAATTTTAAAATATAGGCCAATTCATTATCCTTTAACACAGTTTCTTAATGGATTGTAAAGGAACTTTCTTATTTATTTGATAATTTTGGTGGTGGTATACCTTGAACGCAATAAAAAATTCAGAAATCTTTCTTCAAGGATGGCCTAGTGTATATTTATTTTTTTAATTAATACTTTAACACAAATGATAATTGTACGATGAAGAACTTAATGACTCGGTCATTATGTCCCGGTCTACCTTAGAGTGGCACGAGATATTGACTTTTTTCAGAAAAAAAAACGATTAGCTGAAGAGATACAGTGACAGATACCTACAAACAAAACTGTAAAAAAACGTAATTCTATAAGGTAATGATAATTATTGAAGCTGTTTGAGAACTAACGTACGTGTGAAGATAGGCATAATATATCTATTACACTAATTAGAAGAATATACTTGGAGAAGAATGTGAAAATAATAATAAAATGAGAAAGTTTTTTATCAAAGTATTGCCTGAAAGTATCCAGTATCAAAGGTTACGCAAATGAGGGGTGACCCAACGTTCGTTACATAAACCTTTAGTTACCAAAGAACAACTTCATATTACACGACATGCGTGTTTTGAATATCAAAAGATAAATTATGAATCGTTTTTGGATAAAAAGATGAAACAATGGTTTATTGAATAATACGCATACTATATTTTCATTTAAGGTTCGCTTGCCAAATGTTTTGAAACAGTAGAAGAGAAATAACACACGCATACTAAAACGGCTCAGATGTAAAGAAATACTTATATGGTATAAAATGGGCAAATATTGCAAAGTATGTATGTCAGCAGGGTTCTAGTGGAATGGAAATCAGGGAAGGAAGGCGGTAGTGACATGCATGCACTTGTGGTTGCAACGTCTGGTGGTATTATATACCATATATCAGAGAAATTAAAAAAAAAATTTGCTTATTGCAATCTTAATTTGTGTGAGAAACAAAGATGATCCGTTTTTTACGTTGGAAACCCCCTCAAGTCTTATGACTTGTTGGGTGGTGTGGTTGGGTTATCCCCACCGGGGTTTACGGCAAGACGGTGTGTCGGCATCGAAGCAACCAAAATAACATGGTGGGAAGGGATCAGTGAATTAAAACCTCCGGATTGAACAAACGCAGCCCCGTAGCGCCAGGTCAAACTTATTCATTAGTTTAATGAGATACTCCAGAAAAGAATGTAGCCATTCTTTTCTCTATAATTCTTCTCATTTATACATTTAATGTATACTTGGATAATACCACTATGTATACTTTTCAAACATAAACTGATCAAATATTTTTCATAAACTGTTTTATTTATATTTATTACTACTAATATACTATTTTTATATTATGAACACCAACCTGAACAATCAAATCTGCATAAACAATCTTTCAGCGACTAAATGCAAACACAGTATGCAGTTTTAAAGATAATAGTGTCTATCGTACAGTCACTCCTTTTTGTACGTTTTCTTCCATAGCTGCACTCTCATCATAAAAAATCGGATTGTCACATCTGGCGGCCGGAGATAACTCTCAAACTATTTTTCGCTTACGCATTGTTCTGGTAAAATTCTCGGGCAGAATTCAGGACCCACTAATGTCATACGGCTGTTTATTAGGAATAAAAGGTGTATGACATTATTTTAACATACTATTGGCATTTTATCTTTCGCTGCAATTGTATTATGTGGATTGATGTGTGGAAAAGTTTAAAGGCATTCTAATTGCATGGGCGGTGAAACTATTTCCCTAAAATTATTATCTATCTAGATTGCTTACCTGCGATTGCCTGCCTTTTCCATCAAATACTCCTAATATTCCCATCTAATCCCCGAAATAGTAGGAATGTGTTAGACTTGCTAATATCACGTAAGTAGGTAGACAAATAAATTCTTCTTCTTCTTCTTCTGAAAAAGACAACTCCCGCATTAGGAACATTCCTGTGTCGCGGGGGACTTTACAAACATACATGAAACGGACACAAAGTACACCCAGACTCGGAACAACAATTTATGGATCACACAAAGTGTTGTCCCATGTAGGATTTGAACCCACAACACTTGGCGCAGTAGGAAGCGGTGTGGTGACCACTTAAACCACTAGGCCAACCGTGCAGTCAAAATTGAAATCTATATCATTAAAATGGATCACTAAAATGTATCTACGTGCACGACTTCCGATTACCTGCATCTAATTTGTCGAATTGGTCAAGACTAGGTTTGTATTGAAAGAAAATTATGAAGAAAGAAAGTTTAGTCCACGTCTGTACTACCTGTAGGATGCTGTAGCAGGCATAATTGATAAAAACACGATTTTCGTAAAATTATTTTAGAAAAAATAATACAAATAATTATGGTTCGTCGGATCACATAGTGAAATATAATATGTCCATTAAATAACGCGTCCGTTTATGTTTTTATTTTCTTGTGTATATGTAATATTCAACTTTATTTAACGATACATAGATCACATTATTAAATCGACATAATCAACACAGTCGAAATTTCTTCTCATAATTCAATTCTAAAATGGCACTTCAAGTGCCTGTTGTTGGTTTTTCCATTAATGTACATTTCTTTATTTATTGTAATTCCTGTGCTAGCACTACTTGAATATATTATCCAGTGTCTGAAGCTGACTTACTTAATTCAAGTTGCTACTAACCTCCACCCGTAGAGGGACTAAGAGTACACAAGAAAAACTAAGATAGAAAATGGCAGTAAAGTAGAGGGCAGGTGGAATCGCTAAACATATTTTAATACGCAGTCGCTTAGGCTTATAAGTTTATACTAATTGTTTCTTTTAAGCGCACCTGCACCTTGAGAGGGTATCGGGAAGTGTTTGATAAATGTTCATTATTTTATATCCCAAGATTATTTTGTAGTGATATTAATGAGTTCTAATAATTGATATTATTATAAAAGTTTAAAGATCATTGTTAACAGTGTTCCCTTAAAACTTTGGAAACTAAGCCTGTTTTTACATAATAATTTATTTTTTATATTTCTATTCTTAATGTAAGTTATTGTTAGTAATTCTTAATGTAAGTGAAAAAAGAATGAATCAACTTTTTAACCCAGCTTCGTAAAAACTTTTGACAAAATTTATATACTCTATGTGACTCAGGCCATAACTGCGAATCTAATGACGCCTCATTCATTGAAATTGGTTCAGTAGTTAAGGCGCTACGGTGGAACATACAAACGTAACATAAACTGCCAAAATTATTACCTTTCTTTTTGGCTTCACCGCAGTCGTATAACAAAAGTATACATAATACAAAGTAAGACTTTAGTGACTTTGTATTTACTTAAAAAATAATTAAAAAGCATAAAAAATAATTAAAATATGTAAGTTGAATAACATTTAATGCCGTTAGCCATTATTATCAACTGTGTTGTTTAGGAAGTTGTTGATTTTTAAAGTATTAACAAACATGTTGTTGTTTCCTTTTTGTTTGATTTTTCTATCTATTGACAAGACCCGAGACAATTATCCATCAGAAATCAGACTCAATTTTCAATTGAAAAGTTCATTTTTAAAGAAAATTTGCATTATGAATATATTTGTAATGTCGGAAGGGATTCTACAAACATGCATAAAACTGACACAAAAACATCCAAAATGAGTACAATAATACTTATTTTTTATGGTATATGATTTTGTATTGTGTGCTGATGGTAAGCGATTACCGTCGCCCATGGACAACCGCAACACCAGAGGCGTCATAAGTGAGTTGCCGGCCTTTGGGGGTTGGGGATGGGATGGGGGAAGGGGTTGGGTTATGGGCCTCCTGTATCCTCACTCACACCGGTTTTCTGTAAGGCCGTGGTGTCACTACGGCCGTGCCGACTCATTCGTGCACGTGAGAGAGCGTGGCTCTCCCGTATCACACGAATTCTGTCCAGTCTGGCTAGCGTGACATATTAGGCCAAAACTGCCGTTTTGAGGAGGGGTGAACTGTTAAAGGCAGTATGAATCAATATCCCATATTATTCAATGTACCTATAGATACACATATGATACCTGACCGCAGACTCGATGTAACATCAAATTAGGCATCCAGCGTCTCACGTCACACGAAAATACTACGTAATCAGATTACAAGTGAGCGTAAGGCGGCACTTAATAAAGTTTCCTACTCGCTATCGGGTGTAGTTGACTCGTTGCCGACATAATTTGTTCCTGGAGTCTTATTAAATTCATAAGTATGCGACGCTGTGCGCAAGTCGCAGGTTTACGGCCTAAGTCACAGACGAAGGACTGTGTTCAACTTGATTTGAAATTTGTAATAAGATAAGTTATTTGGATTTTCACGACAGTTTTTCATTACCATTTTTTTATGGAGTTTGTATAGACAATAATCAGTTTATTTAAGCGCCTGACCTTAATTAACGTGGTATACAATTATTCAAATGACATAACTTTTTAAGTACCTCTATTTTAAATGAGTAACTGATGAAGTTCATGCCGGTTTTTCCCCATAGGGACAATTTATTAGAACCGTGCAACTAGAGTAAGTAGTAAATGTATAAAGTTCCAAAAGTGCATGGTCCTTCTTAAAATTAAAATAAAACCTTTCAAGTATGTAGTGTACGTATACGTAGAAGTACCTAAATGCTTATTAATATTATTGCGTATTCTCACATGATCAACGATTATTTGCATTTGTGCATGGAACAATGTTTCAATGTTCATCATCTTCCTGGCCTTTATTATTCCCAAGTTTGGGGTCGGCTACTAGCTCAACCGGTTTTATCTGAATATCAGTTTTTACACGGAGCGACTGACTTCGGACCTCCGCAACTCTGAGGGTGAACTGAACTCGAAGGTTGAACAAGTTGTCAGTATATTTGAGGGCACTGTCTACCCAATAACGATTGCTTGAGATATTCATGACAACTGGGGCCGACGGCCATCAGTAATATATCCTATTTTCTAGGTCTTATTTGTGATAAGAGAAGAGTATTTAGTGAAGTTTTTTAAATCCCATTCGCAATGATATTATGTACTAAGGATTTCTTTCGTTTAAGATTAACACTATATTTTGTGTTAATTTCTCTAAGTAATCTGAATGTTAGTTATTCTTGCAACGAAATCTTTTTTTCAGCCTTAAATGTCCCTTGTTCCCTAGCTTATAGGCATTTAATCATATCTACATATAGGTCTTCAAAATTATTAGTAAACCCTATTCTCCCCATCTGGTCTATTTTTAAAGAGATTATTGCCTTCTGGAAAGCCTGATGAAAAAGTTTTATTGCTTTGTATTTTAAGACGGAGGTTCTTTCACATTCTAAAGAAAATAAAATATCCACCTGTATACTTGGTGAAAATTTAATAATTTTGTTAAGGGATTGGGGGGAAAAGGAGCTTACTTGTCGCCTGATGGTAAGTGAATATCGCCGCCCATGGACAACCGCAACACCAGAGGTGTCACAAGTCCGTTGCCGACCTTTGGGGGATGGGGAGGGGGATGATGGGAGGAGATTTGGTGTATACGCCTCCGGTATCCTCACTCACTTGGTGAAACATAGCTCAAGCGCTGTTTCACACCGGTTTTCTACATCGTGGTATCACTCCTATCGAGCCGGCCCATTCGTACCGAAGCGTGACTCTCCCACGATTATCCTTCTTTTTAAACATATCATTGCTCTTTAATCGCAACAACTTATAAATTGTACCAGATCCAGCAAATCAGCTCGTACGGGCGGTTGTTTTACGACAAACTGCCTTAAGTTTCGGTAGTATACGTGCAAATTCTACCCGTCTCCTTACTGCCATGATGAATTGTAATTACCTGATGACCGACTTTAACGCTGCTTGCATATTCAAGTAGTTTTTGTTTGGAGCGGAGTTCTTAAAAGGAAACTATGTAATACTGTACTTTGTTGATGACATAAAAACGATCAAGGCCGAAATTCGTATTCGAGATTTGTTAACATATGATAAATATTGTGAAGTATTGAGCCTTGTGTCGTGGGATCTGTCGTTTTATTTGTATTTTTTGTGAGTAACCTTTGTAACGCACGTAAATGTTCCGCTAATACCCGTTTAGTCTCGGACTTCACGAGAACTTAGGGCTGCCGTCGGGTCTAGAAGTGAAGTTTCAGGCTGCGATGGTCGTACCAACTTGTATTATAGACGTATTTTATGTAAATGCATCACACATTATCACATCAACAACCTTTAACAGACCACTGCTGGGCATAGGCCTCTTCATAACGAGGTTTCAGCCTGAAGTCTGTTATTCCATTCAGTGGCGCCCAAGTTGAGTTTCGATATTCTAAAGATTCAATCCATTTACAAATTACCACATCCGCATACATTAACAATACCTAATTTATGTTTAGGTAAATCTTGCTATAAATTCACACAGGCTGTGTAACCCGCTGACTCTATATTGTCGACTCCGCTAAACTAGGATACATGAGTTAGTAATTCTTTTACGACACACTGCAAGCGTTTTATTGACAATATATTTTATTTTCGCCATGGGACTAGTGTTGGTACGTGTTCTTAGGTTGAGGAGAACATCTTGATTTTCTTTGGATTGTGAAAATATAAAGCCATGGGAGTTTGAGTTAGAAATGTGACATTAGTTGGCTAGTTTTCAATTGCAGTTTGTCAGTTGCCTTTTGAGTTATTGCTTCATAAGATTTATCGTTTAAATTTTTGTAGAGTTTATATTTATAGGATTATTAATTCAAACGTTAAAGTCAAATTTTCAAGGGTTCACACTAGTTTACAATTTTTATCCTAATTTAGACTTTCGATATCCACACTCTCACTTATTTTTGGTAAGGACGTGGTATCAGTTCGGTCGAGCCGGCCCAATTATGCCGAAGCGTGGCGGTTCTCCCACGGTAATTCTTGATTTTTGTAAAATTAAGGTGGATATGAGAAGCTCGGAATCGAGCAGCTTACAATGGGAGAAGCTCATGTACAGCAGTGGCCTGCTATAAACTGTTGATAAGACGTCATGCAAAAAATTAAATTATGTAGGTACACGCAAGCGAAGCCTTTGCCAGCACTGCTATTATGATATTACTACTGGCCTTGAATACCAAATATAACCCTCATTATAGACGAAATATGGTCGTCAATAAATAATCTAATTATCATAACAATGGCATTACCATTCAATTATTTAGACGTAAACACTTATATGTGTGATTGTATTTAAGAACTATCTATACTAAATTAGCGAGCTTCTTTTTAGTAATTTATAGACTCTCTTTAGCATAAACAATAGTTGGTTTGACTAGTTGAAAAAACTGATGAAGGAACTATTTGCTGTTTACTACACCTGGCAGCTACTTCTCCCAAATCGTCAGTTCATCGTACCGCGGGCGTCCTAATCACGGTCTCCATTCTATCACGGTTCGGCTCCAACGACCACAATGTCGTCTGGGGACATGACCGACCCCCTTCCACTTAGGCGTACTGATTCTCCGTGAGACGTCGGTTACTCTAGTTCTCTGTCTAATAATATCGTTACGAATTTTATCGTACAGAGAGACACCCAGCATATCACGCTCTGAGCTTTTTTAAACTTGTGGACCAATTCAATTCGAGTGACCACGTCTCGGCTCCTTTCCATTACGGATTGAGTACAGGCCATCCTGGTTGAATACTTTGATGTTCTTAGTGATATAAAATCCAACATTGTCCAATCCAAGCTCATCATCGTCTCATCAAATCATGATAACAATGAACACAAACTCTATATATCTTATAGATCAACACACACAATAGCAATGATTCTTATTTTGTCAAATATTTAATCCCCTTGTAAAGCAACGATAACGTAGAATTTAACTTAGAAATAATACTTTTATCCAGAATACATCACAGCCAAAAAAGGTTTGACTCCCCTAAATAAATACTTATTCTCTCGAAAGAGGAAATCCTATCAAAGTACTACGTGAAAGTTTCTTCGTATATTGACATGAACTTCAGTAATATATCAATATTATTATTTAAACATTGTACAGATTTAACTTAAGTTAATTGTCTGTTCAGTAACTTTAATCGAGTCAACAACTATACAGAGGGAATCCTCTTATTGTTATAGATCTCATCTTGCTGACGACAGCTCCAAAGGATGCACTTTTGTTAGTGTAAATATCTCGTTTGAGAGATAAATTCAATTCCGGGTGCAAGGATAGGCTCTTGATTTTCACTGATATTTTTTGGGTTGAAAATAACTATCTTATTACTACTACATTTGAGTTATCGTCGTTCGACAAAATAACTTTCTTCCTGTGGCTGAGCAGTTCTTTCCTTGCTTCTTACTGAGCGGGTGAGGTTACCGGCGTCAAACTCTTTCCTTTGGATCTAGTCTTGTCTGGTCGAAATCAACTTTCCCTTTCGAAAACGAAACAAGACTATTAGTAGAACCTATACTTATCAAATCGTACAATCATCGTTAACTAAAGTTATGTTTGAATTGGGTAAACATACATTTTCTATGGTGGACACAGTTTCTCAGATGACAGTACCATGACGGTTATTCCTCTATTATAAAAAACCTGTGCAACTCGCATGCACCGAGTGGTGTTTTCATTTTTGAATCTAAAACTCGGCAGACTTTTTATTAAATGTCACTTACACCTACCACTTGGTGTCTGGTTGAGCGCCAAACCGGTAAACCGAATTACAACGACGCTTTTGTGGTTTCATCCAGACTTGCGTGACAAATTTGAAAGAGGTATATTCAAATTTTATATTTATACCGGTGTAGGTCGGAATGGAGCTGCAAACGGGGATCAACGACAACGTGCCGTGATGTTTTGTTTTGTTTCTGATTACTTTGGAACTGCGAACCCTAATTAAGGTTTTACACTTTTTTTAAATTCAATTTATCCCTTTTGATGTAGGTTGTGTGGTAGTATGTTATTTACAGAGAATTTGCGATATACACTTTTCGGACCTTTACTATAACATTCTATAGTTAATGCCTGGTTCTATAGTTTCCTGGTTGGAATTGGTAAAGTTGGAAATGACTTGAAAGGTTACGATTATTTTACTGAAACGATGAATATTTTTGATATTTTCATCCTTTTTTTTAATTAAATAAGGTATTATATTTTTACGATCCTTAATTTTCATGAAAAAAAAACTGAAAACTGTGTTTGTAGAAATATAATTGAAGTTTTTGTTTATTATACCACTACGGTAATTTTAACGTCACGTTACAGACTCTAAACTCTCTCATTAGGCGAGTCATTTAGCCCAAAAATAAAAAGATTAAAAATATTGTAAAATTTTATTTATATACCCTACATACACGTTCACTTTCTAACAAACATAAAAACTAAATAACTATAGTGTTGCAATATACCATAAATGACGTAAAAGTCTTTAAATCTCCGAAACCTGCCCAGAATAATGTTTACATTTTCCCACTTTGTAAATCGAAAGATAGATTTGCATTAGAAGGTACTCCTAGATCCAGTAAATAAACTGAGCGGCAGACACATTCATCTTACCCGGGTCAATGCGGACTTTGGCTAACTACTATTTCGGCAGTGTTTTACAGAGCGATACGAAACGAAACTTAAAACTGAGATTGAAATTCTTGGAACATGCTTCTATCACAAGTGTTGTTTTATAGCAAAAAGGTGACATTTGACCGCTATTAGTGGTTAGCTAAGAATATACCTAAAAAAGTTTCCATGTTTGACTATCAGCTTCGAGTATTTCCCAATAAATAAATTATATTGGAGTATCTGTTTGTAATATTGAAATAACCGCGTTTTACTAAATGCATATGTAGGTACAATACCAAAATAACATTTTTTACAATTTTAGTCTGTCTGTCTGCTCGTTTCCCGTATACCCTGGAACGTCTGGACCTATTTTGACGGGACTTTTACAGGCAGATAGCTGATGATATAAGCAGTAACTTAGGCTACCTTTTTTCAGACTAATCCGCGTTACAACAACCGCGGGTAACACATCTAGTGATTTGATAATCCAGACGGTTTGCAACTGATAAAGGGTTAATTCTATTAATTTGCTATTATTCCACCATACTTAAGATATCTAAAAGTGATTTAAATGCTCACAAATCAAAGAGTTACAACACCTTTATTCTTCCGTCTATCCGTTTTTTTCTCCCTAACAATCTCAACCGCTGTACCTTCCCCATTTTGAAATTTATCTAACTTTACTCCGTCATAGCAAACGTACACAATAATTTGGTTCACTGACACATTCCTATATGTGTTTAATTTAATATTTTACATCTATTATACGGAAAACTGGTGGTAGGTAAAAACACTAGTCCATTAAAAGTTACCACAGAGCTTCCGTGAAAGTTTGTACCTGACACTATAACTACTAGGTTTAACAGCGCAATGAGAAAGTCGAACTAGTACATTAACCAGTATTTTACAATGTGAAAAGTTACACAGAACTGAGTTACAATGCATACTTGCCACTTTAGTTTTGCCTACACTATATGTGATATATGCTTTAACTTTATAATTTTAAATATCTTACACGTGGCCAGCTGAGCTTACACTAAGCAGGACTATACCATGGTAACCAGCCTATTAAAGTCTACTTTGGTACTAAAACGACTATTAAAGTCGCCTTTCTTCTTCTTCAAGTGCCACTCCTACAGGAGCTGTCAGCTCGGCAAAATGTGTCCCATCCCGAGTCAAGCGGAAAAGTTTGTCGATACTTGCGATGTTCGGCCATTCACGGATGTTTCACAAAGTCACTTATATTTTATATAAATTACACCCAGACACTCATTACATAACTATTTTTCCTGAATGGACATCGAACCCATGACCTTTGGCTTGAATGAAATGTCCCACTGAAAGAATTTTTCAAATCGGACAAGTAGTCCTGATATTAGCGCGTTCAAGCAAACGAAACAAATTCTTCATCTTTATCTATTAGCATAGATAAACATAAACGAAATAATGAACTGTAGGAAAAAAATACTAGATCTGTATGTCTCAACTATCATCACAACCAATGTTATTCCAGCAGTATTTTCTATCAAGCGTGCCAATATCGGCTGCAGTTCTTTTATTACGGTGTCTACCGTCACGTCGGACATTCCAGTTCATCCCTAGGGAGTCTTAGACGATAAATTGTATTAAGGCCGTAAATCGACGCCAGTGCTTTGCTGGTATTGCCGCTGTACCGTACTCAGAAGCTACTTGTGGTAAAATCATTATTTGCTGGCGAAAGTTCATGGACCTTCGTTGTGTTAAATGAGTTCTAAATTAATAAGGTTGGCGTTGAATACCACTGAATTAATTGTGATCAATTAATTTTAAATGCTGTATTTTTTAATAGATATCAACTTATTTCAGATATCGAATTTCATACTTCTTTCTTTTAGTTGTAGAAAAATTCTGTACCTTGTTTCTGACGCAAACCTGGTTCACTGGTCATTTTTGAACTTTTGGTAAACAGTGACTAAAGTTTAATACCAAGGATAGCTATCGTATGCGTGGTGTTACATCCTTAGTTACTACACTTCTTACTAGGAGCCATTTTTGCTGAGTAAGGTTGGGTGTTTTCGATAATGCGTGCAACGTTGAGGCCATTGTTAAAACTGCTTGGTTAGTTTTGTTGATATACAAGTAACTGAATTAAAAACCATAGTATATTCTGATATAACAGGAGTCAGGATTATGTGGTTTTTCCAGTAATAAACACCCCGACGATAGGACTGGCACCCTGTTCATGTCCTCCCCGAATCGACGCCGTATCTTATCAGGCCCTGTCCCGTGAGAAAATTATTTCTGCCACCGGAATATGAACCTAACTATAAGTCCAAAATTCCTTCACCTTTTTTGAAAGTCACAAAGTAGATAGATATTCGCAATTCATTAAAATAATGTTGACTTTTGATCTTTACTGAAAGAGGATTACAATTTTCATTTAATATGATGAAAAACATGATATTTTTAATAACCTTTTACTTTATCGAAAAGCGAATCCGTTGGGACTTTGCAGACTTGTTTTGCAGCGATTTATTAATATTGGGACCGACCTGTGAGATCGACATTTTTTGTTCAAGGACGGGAAATATTCCACAGCACCTCTCTGTGTAAAGGCAAAAATGAGGGTATCAGTTTTTTTTCTTTGAACTGTTTTAATGAGAGGGTATATTAATTTACGCATGACACGAATTACGTTTAAACTTGGAAACAAGTAGGACGTCCACAAGCCAGGTGGAGCGATGATTTGCGCAAGACGGCTGGCAGGAGCTGGATGCGAGAAGCCATAGATCGAACTAAGTGGCGTGAAATTGGAGAGGCCTATGTCCAGCAGTGGACTGCGATGGGCTGATGATGATGATGATGATGATGATTGGAAACAATTTTACGATCTCCATTTTTAGAAATTATGCTTGGACATCGAAATTTTTTTATTGAATTACTTGTATTTAATATACTTTTGTACTGAACTTTTGTACTACTTAATTATCTCAGTATTTTGTTCTGTCTTGTGTGATATTGCTTTTGCTTACACTTACAAGTTATAAGATAGTTCAAGATCCTATGCCTTTAAGAAACCTTACTTCGTTAACTGTCTCTGCGTTAAGTTTTTGTATTAGTGCTTGGTGGCTTTAAGTGTGAAGTAAATTAAGTACTTGAGATATAATACCTCGATTCAGCAAAAAATCTAACTTCTATTTACCTTAATAAAACATATTGATATTTGTGTTGTATTTTCTGCCAATCGGAAGTAAGTGACAAATAAGAGGATACACCGTTGACCTTTTTTACTGTGTCAAATATCCGAGTATCATTTCATCGCATGTTTTCCCTCAATTTCCTATTCTTATTCGGAAATATCCTAAAGGTCTTGCACTAGAAGCTACGTTGTATACTAAGGATCGCCTTGCTACGAGAAACATGGCTTTATATTCTAAGTTTAATTGGTTCATTAGTGCTTTATATTTCACATTTTAAATTGCATGCACTTTTGTGCCAGCAGCTATGCCTAGGGTATTCTCTTCTAACCTTCGAGTGGTCTTTCTTTCTTTTTCTTTTCTTTTTTAAAATACGACTCCCGCATAGGTATATACATTCCTGTGTCACGGGGATCTTTACAAACATACATGAAACGGACACAAAGTACATCCAGACTTAGAACAACAATTTATGGATCACACAAAGTGTTGTCCCATGTAGGATTTGAACCCACAACACTTGGCGCAGTAGGAAGCGGTGTGTCGACCACTGAAACCACTAGGCTAACCGTGTAGGTCTGGTTATTCTGTTAGGTAAATATGATAATGCACATAAGATAAATATGACAGATATGAGAGAGACAATGACTTTAATGTACACCGTGATATATTTATTGTGAACATGCTACTCGGCTTGGCTTCACTCGGCTTCTATGAAAAACTCGGTTTTCCTCTGCTATAATATGCATGTATCAACACACACCAATCTTTCTATAAAATCACTGTTATCTATTTCTTAAAACTGCATTAAAATCCATAGAGTAGTTTAAAATACCTTTATTTTATAATTATATTTTTGTAGTATTCATATCGGTAGAGTTTAGATACTCTATTCGATATTGAGAGTCCTTAAAACCCTACCTTCCAACCTTAATAAAGCTACAACAAGTTGGACGCAGTTATTTCAATCTTTCCAGGTATTAAACCAAGCACCTGGACAAAATGTCGTTTCAAAATGTAGACAACTCGATGCCCACTTCCCGCCCACCGGGCCTAGATACCCAACATTCATTACGTGAAACCGGAAAGTTTAGAAACTGTCGAAATGTTATGAATCACAAAAGTTTTCGTAACATGCGAATAAAATATAAATATATGCCCAAATATATTTATAAAATTATTTTTCACAATACTGAACGAATGATAAATTGCCCTGTTTCCGAATGTACATATGTTATACTCTGTCCACTCATTTATTTTCTTTTCGATAGGTCGTCGATAAATAGTCAGTGAATGATGCCCCACAAATGTTTGTAGTTTTCTTAAAAATAACAATAGATTTTATTACCGAGGAAGTTTTAATCGATTGAAAATGAACTGAATTGAATTGAAAGTGAAGTTGAATTTTTCAACTGCAGTCTGTGATAAGTACCACTGTTTTTATTTTTTATTGTATTGTATCTTTTATTTTATGGTGTGCAATAAAGAATACCTATCTATCTAAAATTCAATTTATGCGTTTGAATATAGTGTACAATATGAACATTACAAGGGACTCAAGTAATTAGTGTGTATTTTTCCTAATTCATTATTGTAAACTTTAATGTTTTAATTGAAAATATATTGCTATTCTTGTACACTTATAAATACTTATTTATAAGTGTACAAGAATAGCTTTTTATATTAATTAATTTAATCGATCTATCGCCACTTGAAATTTAACAACTTTATTTAGGTACCTATTGTTTGCGCAAAATAATACTAATTTGTTAAAGATTTCGAGAAACCTTTAGAGTTAAAATACAATTAGTAGGATATAATTTACCAGTAACAAGGTCTGTCAAAACTCTTGTTCTTAACTAAGTACTTTTCACCTCGATAGAACAAAAAGTATCAACCACAATGTTTAAGAAAAATAATTCCACAATATTCACAAATGCCTTCAGCAGGGCAATTTCAAATCGCTAAGCAGCAGCCAGTGCCAAATGGGGTGTAACGTACAAATCGGGTTGCCCGTTGCAGATGCGTCGGAGGCTGCGACTGACAGATATCTGTGAGAGGGAATTTAGGTCGCTATGTAGGCTGAGGCATCAAATAGGTCGAGGAGAGTGAAGTGGGGCGTTGCCTTCGCGACGCTATGCTAAACCTGTGGATAAGCATATTAACTTAATAAATAGCTATTATATTTTTCTTTTATCAATTCGCAATAGGTAGAACGTTCTTGGGGCCAGTGATAGACCAGTAGTAGTGAACTGATAGAAAATACAAAGTTAGATTTATTAAACCCAGATATCTTAACATTTAGTTTTTCTTTTTCTTGTGTGCCAGGAATATTTCCTTTAAATAAAAGTTCCGGTCAATGAATTAACTGCCTTGGTTGCGCAGTGGTTCAGGCCTCGGGTTTGATTCCCGGGTTGAAGTAAATGTTTGTTTCGGAACGAAAAGCCCCAAGTTTTATAAATTATATACGAATGTATTTACAAAAGCAAAAGTAAAAAAAAAACAATTTATGAAAGAAATAGTCAAACGAACAAGTATTCAAGTATTCCATCAGTCAATCTAGCTACAAGATCGGCTTAGTTTGAAGCTAGATGGCGTTGTGTGTCAAATGTAAAAAAAGAAATACACATACACTACTTAAACTGAATGCCGAAAGGCCTGAGAAGTTCAACCGTGCATTATATTATACATAGATAAACATTAAACTGCGTTGGCAAATAAACACATTTCCCATCATATATCAGCGATTAACGATATCTGTAATCACTCGGTACACCAGTGTATCACGTGTATATTTCATGTGTTGCTCCAACTAAATGAAACAATAATAATCTATCATACGGACAGTAATACAACACCACACAGTGTTGATATAACATTGATAAGTTTTCTACTTAGTTGGTCTCCAGATCAGAAAAACGAATCACATTTTGTTGAAAGACATAAAAATACATGTTTCTTTTAATAACCCTACAGCTTTTAATAGTCGACTGTTGGACATATGCCCCTATTTGCTTTGATCCAAGAGACAAGCTGTGTCACGAGATACAATTTCTGCACCTACAGCCGTACCTCTACCCCTACCGTAACTCTAGCTTTGCTTGGTCTCGGAAGGGTTGGTATTAAAAAAGCGACTGGCCTTAAAATAAATAACCGTCAATCCCTTACATGTTTCACGCTAAAGGGCCTTAAATGAGAAAACAAACGTTTCTGCATGCTAAAGTCGATCAGCACTCTCTGGCACTGCCTACTTTGTGCTCAAATTACCGAGTTTGAAATGTGATGAGAAGTCATCTTTCTGAAACTGTCGCAACTATTAGACGACTACATCAATATAAGGATATTGTCTAGTTAACATAATTAGCACTGCAATATACGTTAAATTAATTTAATATGTCAGAAACCGAAGACATTATAGCAATTTGTATCTAATTCCTATAAAGTTATACGAACTATGTATCTATATATAACATATACTGTAAGTAAGATTTTCAAGTGAGCCAGTAATTTATGTATGTAACATGTTTAACGTACGGATTTGTTCCTTGATGAATTGATACTTTAGCTCGTCATGTAGATGACATGAAGTTAAATTAGGATGACATGTAATTGTATTAGAATTGTATTAACAGTGAGAATTAATTATTTAGTTAGGCAATGATTTATATTCGTGTAGTTGACTTAAGCAAATGTGAAGAGTAAGTGTTTTGAAATTTAAGTAATGCAATTTATAGTGGTTTCTTTGAGTGCAATTCAGTTTCATTCAGGTTTAGGGTCCGTACCTCAAAAGAAAAAATCGCAACCCTGATAGGACCGTCTGTCTGTCTGTCAAGACCCTTTTTTTCAGGAACGCGTGAAGGTATCATCTTGATATATGAAATACTCAGGTCTACTGTTCCTTGGAAAATTTAAGCCAACGCAATCAAAAGATACAGCCGTTAAAATTGCAAGGGAATCAAAACCTACAGAGTACTTCCCGTGAACTCAAAATCTTGAAATTTGGTACGAAATTTAGTCATTATTGTAGTTATATCTTATACTATACCTACAGGTTTGTACGGAAACTTCGATGCGCAAGTCCGACTTGCACTTGGCCGATTTTTAAGTGTAGTAATCACACCATCATCGATGATAATGCATTCCTGAAAATAGGTTTTAAGATTTTTACGAAACAAAACGAGGACAGCGACTTAAGTGACGGTTGGTTTTATTTTGTTCTATCAAATACAGTTTTATTCTGAAAAACCTTAGATTGAATTCAAATTGTTATTGATTTGTTTTTCATATTTTCTGGGTTTAAAAAAATCACTAAATAAATAATATACGTTTTATGTATAGGTATTGTAAAGACGATAAAGAATATAGAAAAATATATGAGACAAATAAAAATTTTATGCATATTCCCTATTCATGAAACTATATCCAATGGAAAATGCAATATCTGTTGAAGTAGATTTTCAATGGTAAACAATTCTATTTGTTCCTCTTTTATTGACCTAGTTTTTGTAAAGTTGTTAAAAATACATTTACATTAAAAAATATAGTTTTATTAAACGGCTGTTATCAGTTTATACACAAGAGTCTCTTGACCTTTGAATGAGGAGCATACAATAGTAGGTACATGACATACAAGATGACTGTTTTCCTAAAGTCAGAACATTTGTGGTACTACTAATGTGCGCTGCACCTCTCGTATGTATATCGGTTTAAATAATAGCTAAAGATGTATACATCTTCTATAACCTATATAAATAAAATTGAAGTCTGTTTGTTATTATAAATTAACAGCTTTGCACTAAATGCATGTGAAAATAGTATGGTACTTACATCTAGAAACAATTTTTTTTGTGTCTTTCTGTTTGTTCCGTCTATTATCTCTGGAATGGCTGGACTTATTTTGACGGGGCTTTCACTGGAATATAGCTAAAGATGTGAGGAGTTACTTAGGCTTTCAAAGACTAGCTTCGCCCCACGTCGTTACCCGCGGAAATTGCGCGAAGAAATTGTTGATAAATAAATAAAAACGTTTGAATGCATTCAAAATCATGAAAGACTAACTATAATGAAAATAATAAACAATATTTGTTAAATCAAGAATTTAGTATTAATAGGGATATTTTTGAGTATAATTTTCCAATTTCAGTGATTTTTCATTGTGTTAGGTTTACAGTTTAGAAGTATTATGTTAAGAAAATTTTGTAGCTGACTGTTGACCATTTATAAAATTCATTACAACACAATGCTTTGTAATATCCTGCACAAAGAGCGTGCCAGGAAGGTGATATAATAAAATCAAGTGGAAATTGCTAGTAGCTAGTGCAAAGATTTTCTTTTTAGTGTTACACTTATAAATATTTAACAATCTTTAATCATGATGTATGTACATGAATATTAATTAAAAAATCGTTTTCTTTGTTGCAAGTACGTAAAATAAAACAATCAAATCAAATGAGCTTTTTACAGTGGTGAGCTCAATAAAAAAAATTGAACTTGAGCTCATGCTGCATTGGCACCTGAAACTGTTAAATCGTTACTAATTTGTTAACTAAGTTTTCGATAAAGCCGGGATTGAAATTTCCTAATAGTTTACTGATAACGTCACTGCAGTTGAATTCTATGTACGGATTATCTTAAATGTGTCTTAATTATTAATATTATTGAAATAGTCGTCAACAGTCACAACCTTTTGTCCCCCATAACTCAAATGCAGATAAATGAGTTGACATTTAACTACACGCCAATACATCAGGTCCATCAATCCCATTTGTATTCAACGGGTAACTTTATTACTGACCATCAAACATCGCGCTCGTTACCTGTTGTAGTACTGCCACTCCACTAGCGACGCTTCTACGTGCTAATAACGCGATTGGGCGCGCTTGCTTTATGTCATTTGTCGTACTCACTATCAAATTGGTCAGCGTTGATTTTTAGGTCTCCAGATTATTGGTAGATACTATACGTACGTATGTATATGCACACGAACATTTGTGTACTTTTGTAGTAAAGGGTTTCAATGCTTTGTGACTATGTTGTGTAATTTATTATCGACATATAATGTTACTCAATAATATTTGTCTTCGCGTATATTAATTACTTAATGATTAAAGATTCTCATAAATGTATGAGGAGTTATTATGTTTAAATTGTAAATTGATATTGTTCATGTTTAGATGGATATAACACTTATTAGTATATTTTATAAATTGCGAGATTTTAATTTTCCTATGGCATTAGTTTCCACCGGCAACACATTAATAACATTATTGCCAGTGTCAAAAATGTTATAATGTCTCCAACAGGACCTGACTATAAAGTGCTAGATTTATTATAAATCCACGAGTACTCGTTTTAAAGCTACAGTATTACAGTGGCACAACCTGCTCGACTATAATTAATGGAAGCAAATTTACATATTATCACATGCTAAATTGAACTAATATTCGTTGTATTCAGCCTGATGGAGATACACTGGCATGCAGCACAGGGGAGCTTTATTTGACGTTAATCATTTTGAGTATTACTAATTGCATTTTTATGTAAATATTTTTAACCGTGGTATTCCATTTAGCGAATTTAATCTATTTTGAATGAGTCAAAGGGGCTGTTTCGATAGCAATGATATTTGGATCTTAGTCAATTAGCGCGTGACAGTCGTGTGTCTCATTTCAAAGCATTCATTTTATGAACTTTAATTTTTTCATGTATTTACATGCTCTAATATGGACTCCAAATAATAGGGTAGTATCTAGAAAGTGTTTGTAAATTAAGGTTACTGCATTTAGTATCTTTGAAGATCGGATTTCATACATACATACTCTATAATACATAAGAAAATGTATTCATCTGTTAATCAAACCTTATAAACATCAATTGATTTTCAGTTACGTCGCCGGTCTTACCTTAAAACTGTTATTATTGATTTATAGTAATAAAATATACACCGATATTTAGTTATTGAACATATTGCCAATCTACGATTATGTAAATTATCCTACATCTTCTCAAAATACATTGTATACTCTCTTTTTTTACTCAAATGCAATATTATATCTTACCCAAGAAAATCGGAGGCATGAAAATCAAAGGTCGGCGCGTTGCCGATTTCAAATGAAGCCAATCGTTGATGTAGTATCGACAGTTCTGAACTTCCCAAATTTTCGCAAGTACTTTCTTGAGCAAAAGGAATATTTGATAAAGCGATTTTCGCTAGTTCTGTAATTGGAAACAATTTATTGTGCCTATAGGCAGTGGTTCAATTGAGAAATTTGACAAGTAAATAGTCTACATAATTGGGATACTACGAAGTACGAACTATGTTACAATTTTAATTAGAATAATTCCTTGCATTTATAGAGTAATTTTGCGTTTAGTTATATGTTAGCTCCACACACTATGTTTAGAAATTTGTTTACACTACAAAGCCAATACAATAATAATAATAATAATTAACAGTTTCATTTTAAAGTCGTGCTCCTGTTCATCGAAAACTGAAATACAGCACTAAAATTATTCAACTTGACTGAAAATATAAATAAATAGTAAAGTACACTTTTAAAACCAGCACCGCCTTCAGACTACATTCCAGCTATATTTTGTCAGCTTTTTGCGTAATAAAATGAAATTACAGATACGTGAAGTTGGTTTTATTTTCAAACAAAGTATAATATCAAAGAAATAATATTTTATTCACGCAATTACCCGCAGCGGATGAATTTCTCTGCGACTTAATATGGCAAAGGAAAGGGAATGAAAGGGAATAAACAAATGTGTCCTTTTGGCGGCTGGATTACAAGGAACACAGTCACGTTACGATGTGTACAATCGGTGTATTTTGCTTGTAAAGAATGCAGAGCAGCTATTTAGAGAATAACGATACAAGAGTATGTAGGTATGCGAACAAAATTTTTGGCTGCATCTAAACTTTAAGTTACTTTTGTATTATTGAGGTGACGTAAAAGCCATTGCGTACTTATGAGTAGAAGTTGAGCTATGTTTGATGGCTGTAGAAATGTGTTTTTAATAGTTGCAAATGTCAAAAAGTTCGTTTAAGTTAGACTTTTCATAACGTTTAACTTATAATAAAAAAAATAAGTACTGTACTTTGGTTTTTAGTACGGTTTACTTTTTTTTTGTAAGTTTTGTAACTTATTTTTATCACTGTTTTGCACTGTTTCATAGTCAAAATAGAAATTTTAATCATAATGTAATTGTAAACTGAATTTAAAATTTTTGAATTTTATTGAAATTGATTTTTTATTAAGGAAATAAAAGGCTTAATAAATAAATAATAAATAAATAACTTATTTACTTTTTATTTTTGTAATTTACTTAATTTCACACTTCTCCGGTCTGAGAATTTTCGTAAAAGGGATATAAAGTTTTTGCTTCATGCACGTCTTCATATACACTATAACGTTAACATAATATATAAAAACATATAATACTAAAACTACCCATGGCTGTCAATAGTCACTTTTTGTCGTAGCCGAAACATCTAACACTCAAGCATCATATAAATGAAACGAAAATCCTATGAGGCTTGGGAATTTTGAGCAGAATGAATTTTCCACGTCATTGAAGTTCCTCGCTACGGACTTTATATGTAGGTTAGTTTCTGAACTGTTTTACACAGTCTCTACGTTTACTTTTAAAACACACTACGCTCGGATAACTAGTATGAAAATTTCTTCCTCAAGACTATGTAAATAGTTTATTTATCTTTTAAACTATAGTAAGCTTACGGAATCTAAAGCGAAATGAAGTGAAGAGTTAAAAATTATTGAAATATATCATAAACTTTGCCAAAGTTGTGTGTTGTTGTATTTGTAGATGTTATTATAATTAAATAATTTTGTACAACAACATGGCTCGATCTAAGTGGCGTGCGATTGGAGAGGCCTATGTCCGGTAGTGGACTGCGATAAACTGATGATGATGAAACATTTTCTGTAACACCATATTCTTTGTTTGCATGCTTCTGAATCTTCGCGTTACTAATTGGTTACCTTATTGTTATTTGACATTAGTTATATGCATGACGTAATAAAATAAACCCTTGAACTTTGCATACGATAAGAAACTTTATTTTATGTAACACATTCTTTACTACGTTAGTCGGTATTTTACAGTAATATTCGAGGCTACGCTTGTGAGATTTAGATATGTTCATGAATTCAGCTATCAACCGGGAGCCACTAACAATATCTGTGCAAACTTCACGATCATCAGACGACTTTTTATCGGTAGATTAACAAATCAATTATTACCAAATTATCATACTAATAATTATATTTCTATTATTTTGGCATTTTTACATACACGATATCTGTAACATTTTTGATGTACAACAAAAACGATTAACCTTATCTCAGTTTAGTACGTAGTAATAATGAAAGTACTCGCTATAATAATGTGTTTGAACAAGATATTGTTAACCATTAACCTTAATAGTGATAATCATGATATCCACGCGAGGTAAACGGTACTTAATGTGATAAATCTCTCGCCGCTAACTAACGATTGCAATTTTGTCGGACAACTTTATCAAGTGAGCCATTAGGCCATTACACATAAGTATATTTGTATTACATCTGGAGTTAAATGATATAAGATATCATAATCTGTTTTGTTGTAGGCTCGAAAGACCAAGTGAGGAATCGAATATATTATAATCAAAAATAGTCGTTTTTATTTGGGTTGGTGATGGTCCAACGTTCTTTTGTACTGTGTCATTCTTCTTTTCCCACAAAATAATGTCGGTCAGCATATGATCGATGTCGTGGTCAGATCCTAAAAATAACCAAGTCACAATGTTTCAACCATTTCATTGAACCAGATAAAATAACTTTGTGGTCTAAACGTAAGTAGTATCAAGTTATACCTTTTTGACATAAAAAATGAATATTTTGTAAAGTGATCGAACGGGAAAACATGTAATAGACTTTAAAATAACATGTGAATTTCAATAATCACGTAATCACTAGTAAATTGGACAAAATCATATTAAGTTATCTGCACAATGTGAAAGGAAAAAATAAAAGCAAACTTGTCTAAATAATTATACCTTACATACACATTAATATAAATAAAAGTGTATCGATATACTTGAAAATGCGGTTTACAGATTACGAACATTTTAATAACTTCAGGAAATTCTAATGTAGCATAAATTGCCGTGCCCAATTTAGAGGTCTTTCAGGGGGTATTCTGGTCTAGACACATAAATTTTAGGTCATTTTTTGAGTGCTGTAAAAAAAAGCAATTAACATTTTTACCATACATTTTCTTATACATTATTAATGAACATTAGAAGAATACAAAAAAAATTAAAAAGTCGAAAAAATCCAAAATCCCGTTAATTATCAACTGATGAAATGGGGAGTCTCAAAAAATTGGTGCGTGACCATACCCACGATTTTGACCCTCCTAGCAATCTGAAACCAAAAAAAAATAAGATTCTTAATCTATAATACTGTCGCAATGTCTGGAATTAAGGAAAAAATGGAAAAAAAAAATTTTACAAAATGGCGACTACCTAAACAAAAATTTTTTGTACCACTTTTTTTAACTTTCTTAAATTTTTTAAAAATAGTAAAAATGAAAATTTCTGGATAGGCGTAGTTCCGGACATACACAAGTTTCTGAAGAAGACTTAAAATTTTAAGTAAATCGGTTCGGTAGAACCTGAGAAATCGTGAGTATCGTATTAAAAAAGACAGTTCTAAGAAAAACGCGTTTAAAGTTTTAAGTTAATTTTTTGCAGTCTAAGTCATACAATTATATTTTAAACTTAAATTTATTTAATCTGCCATTTCTGCAATTTTGAAATCGAGTCCGCGTTGAGCCGTTCTTGAAAATCTAATCTCGTTGTTGCATGTACTACACAAAACAAACGAAGAAATCGCCAAAAAAACCGTGTAAAACTGCATAACACAGTAGCCGCTATTATTATCAATTATCACCTCTTCATCTTTTGATTTATTCAATTTTGCTGCTGATGTACTCGTAAAACTGGTGTCTTCCTGTGCCGTAAATCTATTGCCGGGAAATCGCCTTTTTTTGGCGATCTGGACGCGTAATCCTTTGCGCTGAGGATTTTTTATCCATTTTATTTGACAATAAATTGAAATAACAACAACCCATAATGTCCCACTGCTGGGCTCAGGTCTCCTCTCAGGAGAGGGTTAAGGCCATACGTCCCCACGCTGGCCAAGTGCGGATTGGGGACACACACACAGCGAATACTATATATAAAAGATATAACGGAACAAAAGGCTTAATTACTGAGAAATATGGATTCAGGTAGACGGAGAATCCATTATGTCTTTTGTTCGATGAGTTGCAGCCCAACCGGTTAGTCTCCCAACTCAGCAAAATACCTATATCTCCGAAAATAATTTGAATTTTGAAAAATCCTCTCGTGGACATATTCTTAAATAGTTAAACTTAAAAATATGAAAAAAAAAGAAAAACGATTTTTTCTTATTTCTAGACCAGAATACCCCCTTAAAATATACTTGGGACTCAAGTTAGCCGGAGCAAAGAAAATATGCCTAGTCGGGGATTCTTCTTCTTCAGGAAACATGCGCGCAATGGGATGCGGTCTAGGCTGCCAAAATATGATTATATCGAAACGCAGCACGACTTCGTGTTAAGAAAAAATTAACCTGTAATTTTATCGCACATTTACTGCAGGCTCTTGAACCCAAATCACATAAAAAAAGCCATCAATCTATCAATAGGTACTTACAAAGTTACCTTGATTTTCCCAAGTGTTAGCCTTCAATTTATTTTCATTAGACAGACTCGAGTGGCGGCACGGGCGACACTCGTTAATTTATTGCAACGCTCCAATGTGGAATTTAATAAGGTGCGACTGAAAATGTTCCTTAAATATCGCTGTGTTCATAAACCCGCGTGTGAAATGCTTTGACACTTCAATGTGTCGTGTGATGTGGCTGTACTTTTCTAGGCAATGGAGAGAATTACATAAATAATTTCTAAAGACTTGTTAAAATGTGTGTGTGTTACAACCTCCTTGTAATTAATAAGTACGTACATACTTTTGTATCTTCTTTACATACCTTAACTTATCATGTACCTACATAAATTTATTCATAAACCGTAAAACATGTATAAAACCACAGAAATAGCTATTCAAAAGACCCAAATTCCAACGAGCATGTAATAAAAATTCAAATGATTTACATTATAAGTTTACGCACAGGAGTTACTCTAAAGTTGTGACAATTTACTTCAAATGAAAGACGCAGTCGAGCGTTATGCCAATATCAGTCCATTATATTATAAAATGGGCAATTTAGCAACATCCTGCAGTATGAAAATATACTGAATACGAGATTTAAAATTCGAGTTTTCAGATGTAAAAATGTTATGTATGTAAAATAATACTAATTGTAATGTACGTCTTGTGACTAGAAATGTCAAGGCAGGGATGTCATCTGGCAAGATAAGGACAAAATACAAATATATTTTAAGACTGCGGAAAACATGATAATTATCTTGGTACATTAATTTTCATTACTTGGGTACATGTTTATGTTTCTATTTTTCCCATTTCAAATATCATTGTCATTCGGAACCTTAACAAAGGGTTTTGTATTGGAAAAAAACCATAAAACTACACACTACAGTTTGTTTTTCACACTAAGTTTTAAAAAAACATGTAATAAGCTTCCGTATAATTTGGCCACAAAACGATTAATGTAACTATTTTCGAGTTTAAGACATTACAGCGCTGACGTTACAGAAATTGTACACTTTGAAAGCTTTTAGATTGGATTGCGATCGTCTGTAGAGAAATTCATAAATAAATATGGCGTCCGTCTGCCGGCATATTGGCGGGGGCTTGGCTAAGAATTGTTGCGTGAGGGGCATGCTAACTTAGTACTTGCTAGAAAATGTATCTAAAGGGTTCAAGGTTTCTTCTTTTTACTCGAAATAACATTTTATTGGACTTTGGGGTTTAATATTTTCATCGAAATTTCGATTTATCACGCTCTTTGATGAAATATGTAACAATTTTACAGGCTTTATTGACGTTAACTGATTGAGTGCCTTTGAGAAACAATTGGTCTAAAATATGTTAAGGGCTTAATACTCAGTTTTTTAATGTAAACACGTTCGAACCGTCACCCCATTAGAATTTACGGTGATTCGATGTGTCGGAATCGAATCGAGTAAAATTACTAACTATAGAAAAAAGATCAGGGAAAAGCTTTTATTAAGATACTGGGCTTAAGGCACAGTATCTTAATAAAAGCTTTTCCCTGATCTTAAGTAGTCTGTAGGGTAAATTAATTACAATAAGCGGTAGACTATTTGACCCACGCAACGTCTACGTTTCTTTTCAATAATGCCGTAACATTACGATTAGATCAATAGGAGGCCACTCATATTGGTCTAATCGTGATGTTACGGTTAACACCATGATTTAATCAATGCGAGCCAATGAGGTAGGACGGTTCCTATCTTTGGCACGTCAGCAAAACAAATACAGTAATATGCACCGCGCACATAAGCAGGATACCTTTTTTTGTGTCCGTACTAAGAATATTCCTTTATAGCAGTCGTCTTTATACTTGCAGTTTAAACATAATTGAAACGGACACAAAAAATACCCAACGGTATGTTACGCATGGTTCAATCGTTAACTAATATTTCCATACTTTCCAGGAATACGTACGTAAAACAGCATATATTTCATAAATGAGGAAGCTTGTAAAAAGGAGTTCGTTAAAATACCTTTAGAAAACTAATGTTTTACATGTATTTCCTACTCTGTTCAATGAAGTGAACAAACCGAGTTTAAAAATAGCCCTGTAATTTGTCTTGATATTTTTCCAACGCCCGTAAATTGCCTACAGAAGTTACACAAACCCTTTCTGCGAGAAAAATGGGCTGTAACAAATAAAACTGAGAAATTATTACCCTATTATATCCGATACAATTCCATGGCCATGGAATGAGAAAGTAAGGCAGAAATACTATCATCCGTTGCCTGTATACACTTACAATAAAGTTGATAACAATATTTATTTAGAGATTCCTATAGTATATTACGAATATGTAGAAATTACCTCACTCTGAGCTTCGATCGCGTGATTATTTATTATTTCGAGCGTCTAAGTTTGAATATAACGAACTTCCAAACAACCACTCATAGCTTTTTAAGGCTTAATTTTACAAAAATCCTTTCTTAATGGGTATTTCCTGCACCAAAAGCATCAGTTCCAGAATTTCAAGCTAGCAATCCCAACAGTTTTCATTCATCAATGCAGATAGCATTGATGAATCAGTCAATCAGTCGGAGCAAGTAATTTTAAATGTGATTTTATGAAGATCTATACATAATTCTCAAAGTTGCGGAGGCAAAAGAGATATTAAATTATTGCCTGATGAAACTATCTCGAGAATAATTTCATTAGCGCCGGAGCTCGGGACGATAACAAGTGCAGATTTCAATTGCAACATTTCCTTGAATTGAAGTTTCATTTAAGTTCTGAGTAGAAGCAGATTGGAGTAATTTCAGACTGATGAGTTTTAGTTGAAATTACAGCTTAACTTTAATTTATTGTGACCAGAACGTGCTTAAGAGCTAAGACTGTAGCTTGAAAAAGCTTATAAACACAAACGTTTACATAAATAAAGTGTGGCGTAAGTTACCTTAGGAGTTTGAGGAAGCAAAGGCTTACTGCTGAACGCAAAGTTTGACACACGGTCGAATAGTGGAAGTACTAAGTATTGAGAACATAATATGTTGGGAATTGAATTTATTCTACAGTGTACATAACTGTATACTGTAGAATATTATAAATACATAGCTTTATTTACTTACAAATATGCACACGTTAAACGAAGTACTTCGTTCTTGAGAGGTCAAAGAATTTGGAACTAATAACGCAGAATTATTTACAACAATCACCATAATGTAAGCCGATAAACGTCCACTACTGGACAAATAATAATAATTTGAAACAATAACAATTCGCAAACGATGACCGAAGGGAAATGAATCATTTACAATTCACACGATAAAAAATGTATGAAAATATTCATATGCAAATATATAGTCAATTCTGCAAATAAGGTTACAACAACGCTTTTGCAATGCATATTAGTTGGACCCTTCCTTATGGACTATCACTGAGAATAATTCTTTGGAAACTGGGAGTTATAGATCGACACAAGCGGGCAGTCGATTTTGTTTTTTTTTTACATAATTTATATTGAAAATCCAGTAGACGCGGTGCCGTCAGTTTGTCAATCTCTAATTTTAGCTTCAATTTAACGTTCATAAATATCACTTAGTGTGAATTTGAATATCATTTCTTCTCAGGACTAATCCAGTTGTATGTCTATCAAGGTTTATTGTCTCTTTTAAAGGGAACTAACTAGTAAAATAATACGCACATGAACTTGATTTTGGTCCTTGAACCTTTAATGTGTATTCCAAGGATATAAATTCAAATTATATATCAACAATTCATATTGAGATGAAAATTAATTTTACGTAATATTAACATATTTTTTCATTGTTGTTTCAACACTGGTAGTATTCTCATCACGTTTAGAATTGACGCACGTGTTGAACGTTTTATCGCACGACTAATGCCCAAGTCTCCCCACGGGAAATCACGATACCGCACCAACATTTCTAATGAAGTATAACTATTAAATTGACAAATGAAAAAGACCCTTACACCGTAAAATCCCTGGTTAGTCTCTTTGTTTATCGAGTCTTTAGTTGTCTATCAATGTCTTTGATAACAGAATGTAAAGTATTTTAATATTTTTGATGACTATGAACAAATATTTATGATTAATAAATTTTAATTGCAATTTATTATTCATGTTGCATTTAATTGATGATAGAGTTAATTTTTGCTTTTTAAAGCACTGTATATAAATAAAAGCACTGTTATCTTATTGAACAAAACTATTTCATATTTATTTTTTACGCAAAATAGAATTTCATAAAAAATATATAAACATACACTTATGTTTGATATTATTTGATGTGATGTATTTATATAAAATACTGTTTGAAATCTAAACAGAAACTGAATAGTGCTTCATTTAACGTTATGTGACAGAAGACTGTAGTGTGTTTACAACCCTATACCATCTATATTTTGCGAATAACAGTGTAAAATATTTGTATTTAATTATTGTATGTAATATACATGTGCTTAACTGTGAACAATAACTAATGTCTCCACACAAGGACGTTTGTAAAGTTGTGCTGATCGTTGTGTGGAGGTATTATACGCTGTCCAAAATAATGTTCTTGACGCTTATACCTACAGTTTTGCTTACGTAAAGCCCGTTTATTGTATGCCTACATGGTAATCCAGTTTCTATTTCCTATGTACCCATTATAGCAGTTCAATTGTTTTATTATAAAAAATATTATTATTATGTATACATTTCATTTTTTACATTGGTTAAGGCCTAATTGGCCTCGAAAAAACTCGGCGTGCTCAACAGATCGAGACTGTATTTCACTCCAGCCCACCGCCTTTGGCATTATAAGGCGCAGGTCCGCCCTCACAGGGAATATTGTCCCCATCTTTGGGCGGGGGCACCCCAATACCAGCTCCCCCCTTTGGACCGCATTCAACGGAGAGCGACTCGAATCGTTGAATTCCCAGAAGCTTCAATTCGGCTAGACTCATTGGCGCTGCGTAGAGATGTGGCTTCACTGTGCATCTTCTATCGCATTTACCATGGGGAGTGCTCCGAGGAATTTTTCGGGCTCATTCCTGCCGCCTCTTTCCGACATCGTCCTTCGCGACAGAAATTTCATCCCCATAATCCTGATGGTTGGCATTCCACAACTGCGCGCTATTTAAGGAACTTTCTGCCTTGCACAACAAAACTATGGAATGAATCTTCGACCTTCAAACCTTTGAAGGTTTGAAGGTCGTATAGGTCCGGAAATAAGAAAAGAGCGCATTCCTTCTTAAAAGGCCGGCAACGCACTAGTGATGCCTCTGGTGTTGCGTGTGTCCATGGGCGGCAGCAATCACTTACCATCAGGCGATACGTCTGCTCGTTTGCCTCCTATACCATAAAAAAAACTTTAGAACTCAAAATCTGGCCTAAGGTCTCTTCAGTTTCAGAATTCAACGGTGGGGGTTATCTCATGTGTTGTTACACGCTACTTATTATATCGATCCTTGGTTTCTTCTCTGCCTGCGGCTTTGTTGAACTAATTAATAAAATAAAAAAAAGGGGTCGATCAGTGACTAAATTTCACAACACAGCGAAAATTCAGTGCTTTTCGTTACCTTGACATTGTCCTGAATAAAATAACTATGAAAGCGCTGAAAATAATTACAAATAAAAACGAGAAACCTACTCTCTGATCTGCATCACAAACTTTTTTCCAGCGCAAAATATAACTTTTTTACCGCTAAAAATATCCTGTATGATAAAAGCTTACTAGTGCTCACTTGAGAAACCTAGATAAATATCGTTCTTATATCAGACGATGGCCTTTCCACTAACTTGTTTTTTAAGGGACTCAACAGTTCCCAACACACTTATGACTCTTGACTTGCAAGAGCAAATGAGCGCTGGTAGTCACTTTCCATGAGGTGATAGGTAGTAGAGCCAAACTGATTTCAGCACGAATGAATCGGCCCGTTCGGAGCGATACGAACTCTTACAGAAGACCAACCTAAAAATAATTATTCGTGATGCTGTGTTTATTTCCAGGCCGGACGACAGTAGAACAAAACAGCTTACAGTCTTCTGTGGGTCACTATATTGCATTGTCTGCACTACTCTTGGATTCTTTTCATGTTTTACATAAGGCAGAGTAATAAGAGGTTCATACATAAAAAGAGACACACCTGCTCGTTAGTCGGAATGAGTCCCATGTTGGAAAACCATAATACCATCTTATCTGGTACAATGAAGCTGTAGTGACTAAGGACACCTATTTGTGTTGTATAACTCTTATTATTATATTATTATTTTCATTCCTATTATGTATTCAAACTTTCTGTAGAAATATTATATACTATTAAATAATAAATTATTTATAAATATTATAAAAGGTACAAACGTACAAACAGATTTTCTATTGAAGGTATTTGTTTACGTGTTGTCAGCCTGCCATCGCGCCGTTGTAGCTAAGACGAGCCCTGCGAGTGTGGGCGAGACGGCACTATCCTAGTGTGGCGCTCGCGCATAAACGCCGCGCAACGGCCAGTTGATATAAGGACAAGCAGTACCGTCCCGGTCCTAACTCGAACACAATATTCTCGCTGCGCTAATAACCTTATTTTTTTTATAAACTATCATTCTAATAATACTGTACTCCTTCTATGTTATAGTGTAATATTTGTGTATGTGTAAATTCTTAATAAAAAGTTTCGTTCCTACTCTTCTGTACTGTGGACTATTTATTTCGACACACCTACATATTCGTATTACTACAAAGCTAATATAAAAGAGGAGACATGTACTGTTAGTAAAGCACAAACCATTTTATATGAATCCTTAGTTTAATTTCAAACTTTTAGCTTAGAAATTTAATTTATCTCTCGATAGTAATAGTACCTTTCAAGATAAATTACCTTAAAATATGCAAATACAGTTGTGGAGGAACGGGCCACATGTTCCTCCAACACAAAGGGAGGATCCTCCGACCAGGCGAAGTGATCATGCCTGGCGGGTCACTGCCCAACGGTTGATGTTGGGAAGTTGTATATATGTTAATCGGCGCGAGAACTTCTATTGCGCGAAGCACGATTGGTAGCTTCTTCGTGCACTACGTTACTCCGTAGTTGAGTATATCTTCGGTGGATGGCGTTGTCATATATTTATGTTGATGCTGTATGTGGAAGTCGCCACACCGTCTTTAAGTTTTAATAGTTTTTAAGTTGTAAAGTCCCACAAAAGGGAGGAATACCGAACGAGTCTAACGTCGTTATAGGGTCAAGGAACCAGACGGTGGGGGTAAAATGTCTGGGAACTAGCACTACGAAAGAACTATATTATGTATACTTGACTCCTACAAGGGTCGGTGTGTCGAAAAGTAGGTTCGATAAATACTTTTAAGACATTTTTTTAAGTATTGAATTTTTGTTTGAAACGTGGTAGATTTTTTATGGTCTTGGATAAACTACCAAATCGGTCACCTGGTGATAAGTGACAACCACTGTATATGGACACTAACAGCTGAACAGGAGTCACAAGTCTCCCTTCTACATATTGAAAGGGGATTCCGGCTTCAATCTCACTCGATGAAAACAAAGAAACATTTTTATCAGTACAGCTGACCGATTTAGACCAAATTCCTTATCAATCAAATCTCCCACGTTAAATTCGATTTGATTTCACCACTTCAAAGACAAAATGTGGTTAATAGAGATGGTAATAAATTCTTACTATAAATATTAAATTACACAGCTACCTTTTAACAATGTAACGTTTATCTAAATTCTAACATACAAATTATTTTCGACGAAATATTTCTAAAAGGCGCTTGCTGCCCTAGTAAAAGTATGAACACGAATGTGCCGAAACAATTTCATAAGGCCACCGTAACGTATGTGGCTTCTCGTCCATATAAAAGTAAATCTAAGTTAATCGCTCAGGTCGTCGAACACTTAATGAAGTGGGGTGCGCTTTATGCTTAAGGAGACGGAGAACCTCGAATACTATCGGTATCAAACCTTTCTTCAACTTTATTTTGTTTAGCATAAAGTTTAGTTTTCCTTAATGTTTATGTATCGAGGGTGCAGTTTAATAGAATGTGTGTCACGACTTCGCCAACCAAGAGCTCTTAGCACCACTGCTGTGGTATTTCGATATCGATGCGATACTATCGTTTTCTTTGGGTAGAAAAGGGAATTGAGTATTTATTGAGGTTTCGAGGTAAGGGTTAAAGATATATTGACAATTGTTGCCTAGTTCTATAAATTCCTGAAGAAATTTAAAATGGAAAAGATTTTCTGGAAGAGAAAATCTAACGAAAACAATTTGACCATCGCATATGACAGTAGGATTTATAAATAATAAAATATACAATTTGTTAGTTTTTCTTCTTATATAAATACACTAATATATCTATATTATCAGGAAATATATCAGGAATATGAAAATAGCTAGATGTAGAGCCAACTAAGAAGCAAATTAAAGCCTCCACTGTATTTAGGTTGTAGGTATAAGTTAACTATTTAATTAAAAGACAGTTTTAATAAAAATGAGCGAAATGAAACGAATGCGAATGAAGTGTTTTATAACAACATATAATTAATATACTGAATGGTAAGATCATCGCAATTAAATTCTTATGTCTAAAAAGCAATTGAAGCACCAAAGTACCTAAATTAAAATTATTATTCTTACAACTCCTACACGAGTTTTTCTAATAATAAACATAACTTTAATATACATTTAGGACGTATGGCCTTAACCCTCTCCTGAGAGGAGACCCGAGCCCAGCAGTGGGACATTATGGGTTGCTGTTTTTTATTTTTTTAATATACATTAATCAGATGAAAATTTAATGAATCTTAGAAATGGAATTCTGTAAATAAGTCTTACTGCAAATTAAAGCCTCATTCTATCGGATACAAAGTTAGTCAGAGAATTAAGATACACTTCGCTAACACAATGTGGTCTGACTTTATTAGTTTATTGAGATTGGATTGGAGTAATTGCGCCGAGTCTCCTGATTGCAAGTTATTGGTACGTTCATGCAAATTCGGTATTAACATAGAGTTGCAATCTACTCAGGAATTCTTATTGTCATTGAGGACCCTCTGTTTGTCATTGTTCCATTTGATTGTCTTCTTGTAAGTCAAGATGTAGTTTAAACATAACACGATACTTTTTCTTTATTATTTTTAGGGTAAATGGGCAGATTGCCCCACTGGTTTTTTTCATAAAAAATTCTTAATAACAGCCCAAAGTAAGAAAGTTGGGTGTTTCTCTCTGGTCTGTTATGAAGCATTTTAAGCCATCGATGATGGTTGTCATGAACATTGGGAAGTCAGTGCCTTCTAATGAATCTATTTCAAGTGTCAAAAGCCCCTTTAGAATCAGGTGAGTTTGTGCTTATAACCTGGTTCGGTGAAAAGCAACGAAAAGAAATGTTCAACACCGGTAACATGGCCATTTATGATGAAGCAAATCTCTTTCGCGGCCAGAATAAATTAACATGCTATAAACCACTTCTTAAAACAAATGAGAGGCGGAAATTACAAATTTAAATAGAGTGTTTCACGAGCTGTTGTTCTACTGAGCAAATTTCTTCCCACCTTATAAAATAACACTGAAATATTACTTCAACGGTAAGTAGAACAGGGCTAACTAAGATTTTATTATTTCATTGACCTGTCTACCCACATCTTGTAGTTATTAAAGAGATAGTTTTACGTGTGTTCAGTAATAAAGCTACGTTAGTTATATTACAAAAATGCGCTAGTAAAGAATTCTATTTTTTTAATACGTGGGCGGTTTCAATATGATCGAGACAAATGATCTGACACATTTAACAGCTATCGAAAAAAAAAAACAAAAATTCACAAAAATTTACTCGTCGTCGGTATTGAATCTTTGACTTCCGAGGGTTTCTTTCAGTGGTCCAAACATGCGGTAGTCGCAGGGTGGTAAATCCGGACTGAAGGGGGTGTTTCAGTACCTCCCATCCCAATTCCGATATGGCATCGAGCGTGATACGCACGACGGATTTTTGCTAGAAGTTCAATAGCTTAGGATCCCATCGCGCAGTTATTTTGCGATATTGAAGGTGTTCTTGGCCGATAGACTCTACATTTAGACTGAATTTGGCATCAGGGTAATACAGTAAATTTAAATTTCTCTACACTAAAATTTTGTTTAAAGAGTAATTATAGTTTTGGTATCGAGGATGGTGACCACCACTCTTGGATTCTGCTCATGCTTTCCATCAGACACGGCAGAGTCATTTTAGCGAAAAAAAAAAGAAAGAAATATACCTATATATATTCAGTTGATATGTCTCGAACATTCATCCTACAATCCTCCAAAATGAGTTGTTCTACGCGGCAAATATTGTCTGGTGTGATGCTAGTTTGCGGTCAACGATTTTTCGGCTCATTCTCGATAATTTTGGTTTCCATCCCTGACTGCTTTGGTCCATTGAAACATATCAGCTCTACTCACGGACGTTCAGGCACTCACTATCGAACTGATTTCACAAACGCAAAAATGTCCGTGTTTTTAACATCTTTCCACACTAAAACTAAAAAAAAAACTAATGACAATACTTTTCGCAACGGCGGTCGGCACTCGATGTTCACTCATGGTAGCACGCGCCTGAAACGTGCGCTCCCGACGAAAACAATACCACACTGTTCCTAAGGGAACCAGCTATCACATACTCAAGCCACGACCTTAAAAACATACAGGCGCGCCATCTGCAGCATTTGTATCCATTATACGTGAACTGCCTTAGTATGTACGTTGGTTGGTAGTATCATGGAAAAAGATTACATTGCTTGACACATAACTCCGGTAGAGTCTCAACCTAATATAGAAGACACTCGAAATAAACACACCAGGAAAACAGTTTATCTTTAATAAATAAATACGAATATCACTCGTCAACGGGCTACAACAATACACTGTTGGACGCAGGCCTCTGTGTAGAAAGGAGAAATAGGCCTACTATACCACGGTTGGTATACGGTTTATTTAACTTGGCCCGGTTGGGCGTAAAACAGCGGTTCCTGGACCCCTCCGGTCTCAGGCGCAGAGTGGCACACCGTGTGGTTTTAGTCTGTTCGATACCGACACACCGCCCCGCCGCAAATCCCGGCTGGGTAAAGGCCCGAGGGGGTATCCATACGTAAAAAAGGGTTTGTTTTAACTTATCTTTTTCTTTACTATAGTAAGGTCTTGCATAGCGAATATCATTCATTTTGTTTTCGAAACCATTACATCTCGAAATTTCTATACACTAAAATATTGTTAAAAGAGTAATTATAAGACTGTACACAAATTAAACAACCGTAAACCAACAACCCTATCGTCACATAGTTACTATTCTTTGAACTGTCTCTAGGGACGATGTTGTAAAAACCCCCATTTAATCAACCCGGAGTAATGCACTCTGGCGTGTGGTTTACGAACACTGTAATCAAAGGTGACGTAATATGGACGTGCTTTCACTAGAGACGAACTGTGATGTGTGTAATGAGTATTAATTGAACTAGGGCTGTCACGTTTAGATTTACAAAGACTCGATTAGTGGTGATAATTGATTTGTCTTTTGGTTTTATAAAGACGGATTGTTTCTTTTGTTTTTATCAATTTGGAAAAAAAACTCAATAAGCTTTTATCATCAGATTTCTTATGATGTTGTAATTAGACATATTTATTTTGAAATTTGAAATCTTGAACAGGGTAGAGAATCTATTTTTATGGTTTTATAACATTTGTTTATTACTATTGTGTTTGTAATTAGATTAAGTAACTTGCACATCATTCAAGAGAATGATGTCTCAAGGTGAATTTCAGTTTATTTAAATTATCTTATGTTAAGAATAGACGTTGAAAACGCAGTGACCGATTAAGCTGGAATAATTCTAAGAATATGCCCTTCGACTCCATAAAATAAAAATAATATGTACAATAATCATTCTACCTTGTTTTAAAGTGTTGTTAAAAATGTGTTAAAATAAAATCGCCCTGATTGCAAATAAGTTACTATTCGTCTATTCAATCAACTTGTTTAGTAAGAACTTTATAGTGTACTAGCTAGGCTTACCATGCCACGTTTTACTGAGTCACATCAGAAAATAGATAAAAATTCACCTTTGAAGCGATTTATAGAAGAGAGTCAGTCCAATCGGTGTGGAACTTTTTGATTTTTCGAACCACACTAGCTTTGCCCGCAGCTTATTCCGCGTGGAATAGTGACTTTTATGTAGCACTTATACAACCTTTTATCCCCCTTTCAATCCTTAACAACGCATATTTCGCAAAAAAAAGTAGCCTAGGTCCTTTCTCGGGCTCTAGACTATATGTGTGCCTAATATCATTAAAATCAGCTCTATAGATTTGGCCTGAATGCGCGACAGACAGAGTTACATTCGCATTTTTAATATATATTATATTAGTAAGGATATCGACTAGCTGATCCGTGTAACTTCGTCTGTGTCTCTTTTTTATCATCTTCGTTTCCTATTGGTCTTGGCGTGATATTAACTCTCCTATCATACGCCAGCAAAACATACATTAAAAAAACGTAAAAATCGATCAGATATTTTCGAAGTTCATTGTGAGTAAACAACGTGATATGAAAATTATACATATAAGATAGGTTCTAGAATCAATTAAAGAATTTCATTTATTAAAGTATACTTTTATTTAACTACTAAACTAATTGAAGAATTTCATGTATTAAAGTATACTTTTATTTTACTAACTAAACTGGAACGTATTCTGTGAATATGTTAATGTTGCGTATGATAATATCAATGCACGCCCGCGGTCGTCGGCCCGGCCACCGACCATCGATTGGACTAATATTTTCTAAGGGGAAAGCTCCGTGTATTGATGGTTTAAAATCGTAGAGAAAGGAACCGTTTCCTGGCTTGACATTGTCGTTCCTGAGTTATAATGAGGCATGGAGTTGCAATGATAATGTCACAGTCTGCGGTCAAGGCTCTTTTATGCTGTATTAGTAGATCTATGAACAATTGCTTAGTGTAAAGCAAATACTTGCTACATAGTTACATATTGAAGTGGTTTTATTATGACAGTGAACCTTAAAAGGAAAATAGTAATATTCAGAAATATTTTTGTTCTAGAGTATTAAAAATTAAAGTAGGAACTAAATACATATCTTTTTTTCTAAGTTGATATTGCTTGAATTTAAATTGCTATGTAATTTCCCATAAAATTAAGGATGGTTCGAAATGTATTTGAAAATAACTCACTTAGAAATATACATATTTAAAGTGATTAAATTCCTTCAATTCAAATATTACACATTACATGTTACAGATTATTATTTGATTAAGTTCTAATAATTTTCTGTAATATCTTTATTTACAGATTATTATTTGTACTGTTTGCTATTCCTGATACAGTGATTAATGAAAAAAGATCAATGAAGTGAAATTGTTCCGTACGTCCAATACACATCACATTCGGTCTATTTATTTATAATGTCTGTAGATCTGTCTGCATACTAAAGAAGGTTGGAACGTTGGTAATCCAGTTGACACTCGTTGCAGTGGAATTGTTAAAGGTCCCAGTGCTTCATCGCTGACAATCAGGAAGACTTTGTTGGGAAGTACTCACTTTTATGAAAATGGCATGTTATAGAACTGCAAAACAATACAAGCCATATTCAGTGAAAAATGTGGCGTCACTCAGAATAATAATACATAAAATCTTCTTCTTCTTTTGATGAAATAGCAACCAGCTAATCAGCTATTACTGCCAATGACAAGTTTTTAAAGTATTCAAACCTTAAGTCATCGAGTCTACAAGTCTTCGTCGTGATGAACATAATAAAAAATGCGGATGAGATGAAATGGGGACCGTATTTCCTAAAAACAAAAAATCGGTAAATTAAACCATTCTCCTGTGTATCTAAAATCGTTATATCAAAATTTGTGACGTTTTGCATGCGCATACGTAAAACCGTCGATATATGCAATAAAACAATATTATTTTTATTTCGTCAGTGATATATATAAGTATGTATGGTGAATAGAGATTGAACAAAAGCAAATCACGTGTTATCCAATATATCCGTACATTTGTGATATCGTGATCGTGGTTAGTTTTAAGCTTTAAAGCTGTATTGCATATTTTTTTATGCAAATGAAGCGGTTCAGCATAGATGTTATCGCGAGCTTAGTCGCAGCCGATGCGAGTGGTTCACCGGTCGACGGCCGCGCGACCACTAGGCGCCTACGCCATCGATTTAGTTTTGTTAAATTTCAAACGATACGTTACCCCTGTCCTGTTTGTAATGCGGAAAGGACTGTTATCTAATAAACAAATTGGTGTTCATTTTACTGAGGAAGCTTGTTACGTTTATCTTTATTTCTTATTTACATAAATAATTAGGTACGGTATTCTAAAACAGCTATAATATAGGAACGCTTGTCTTATAATAAGTTTGCATAAAAATACATTTTTATGCAAACGAGTATTAAAAATACATTTTAAAAGAGTTTCAACGACAGTAAAAAAAGTAAAAAAATTCTCAAAAGGAATATTTTTTCCTCATTCTTGAAACATATTTCATTGAAACTCCGTTCCCTTTAGTCTTAACTTGTGGATATATAGTCTATATAACCTTCGATAACATAACTTTCTAACAGTGAAATATTTTTTTAAATCGTACTAGTGCTTCCCGAGATTAGCGCGTTAAACCAGGTAAACATACTCTACAACTTTATAATATTCTACAAGTATTAGTATTAGATAACTTTTTAAAACAAGATATATGTTTGAAATTTTGCCTACGTCACAGTATTCCTTCACCACTAAAAACATTAAAGCTATAATATTTCAATTACAGCAACGATAATGACTTCGGGAACCAGACGTTCGTGCCTGGGAAGCTAATACATTGTAGACGCGTGGTTCTAATACAAGACTTAATAATACACACCCTCCTCTGAGCTACAGTCTAATTATATAATTTGAAATAAAAATAATGAATACCTTTATTTAAGTTATACCATGTATGAATTTTGCACGTGGAGATGGTAGTTTGTTCAATAATAAGTAAGAATACTGGACATCGGGTTCTCCCATTGCACGCCACTCTGATCAATTTTGGATGCAATAGGCTGACGATGACGATGGTGGTGATGGTAGCAGGGGTTTATTTAATTCAGAAAAGGGAAAGACAACGATAAACAATGCAAAACCGATTGTTATTATTTTATAGTTAGCAATACATACATACATGTGCTTGGCAGCAGAACTGCTAGGTTCAGTTTGCTAAGCCACGATATTGTCTAGATTAAATCTAGAGAAACATGAAACGTATAATGCAAATAAATAAAATTGAAATAATAGTTTAAAATGAAGTAATAGGTAATAGCTTAAAAATGTATAATAAATAACGGTAGTCATATAAAAAGTGTCAACCGGTTTTGATGGGACTTTCACTAGTAGATGGCCGATGTCATGAGTAACTTAGGCCTCTCCTCGCGATGTTAAAACCACAGCTACTACTTAATGGAACTAATCTGTAGTTACATTAATGATAAATAATAAATAAATATTTCGGACATCTAACACACAACGCCATCTAGGCCCAAACTAAGCAGAGCTTGTATTATGTTCTTTTTTTTTTTTTTTTTTTT
>PKRV01000425.1:1436573-1466640 GCA_003709505.1 Hyphantria cunea
TTTAAGACAACTCCCGCATTAGGAATATACATTCCTGTGTCGCGGGGATCTTTACAAACATACATGAAACGGACACAAAGTACACCCAGACTTAGAACAACAATTTATGGATCGCACAAAGTGTTGTCCCATGTAGGATTTGAACCCACAACACTTGGCGCAGTAGGAAGTGGCGTGGCGACCACTGAAACCACTAGGCCAACCGTGTAGTCATTATGGGTACTAGATAACTAATATTAATACATGAATACTTTTTTATAAATACATACATATTATACATAGAAAACACCCAAACCACGAAACAAATATTTGCAGATCATACAAACATTTGGTCCGAAACTACCTACATTAAGTAGAAGCTACTTAGAAGAAAGACAGAATAATATATATAGGGCGCAGCTATTACTTAATTATATATACTGGTAAAGAAACTGAACAAAGCGGAAAATGTATGCCGCAAAATGAAATTGAAAAGATACATGTGTAATTCATATTTCTTGACGCAAAGTAATAGTTGAAGTATACTATGAATCATTAAAGAATTATTAAAAGTACTGAACACACAATAAGAAAATTTTCATAAACATGTTTAGTTGAAGTATATAATGAAACATGTGAATCTTTCTATTATTTTAAAATTGTAAAAAGAAGAGTGGAAAAAATCCAGAACAACAAATATAATCCAATTTAGCGCAAAACGACTGTAGGCTTTCCAATTTGGATCTAACTGTTATGCAACGCAAAAATCATACGTTGTTAGAAACGTATTCGGTAGCCTCCTTCGTGTTCAGAACCCGAAAATATATTGGTACTCACCGTTACTTATGCGAAAATTATTACGTATGCGAAAATATTTCGGTATTAAGTTTTTTTATGTTATACGAGGATTATTTAAATAACAAAACAGCTTAAAAGAATTTGCGGACAGAGCAAGCGAAATGCTAAAAACCGTCAGGAGCTTCAGAAAGCTTGTGAGCGTTGAACGATGAAATTGCACTGACTGTCGAGTAGAACGATACGAAAACTTTCCTTGTGAGAGCCGTTTGTGCAAGTGCACAAAAGGAATGTAGGTGTGGTGAAATATTCTATTGAAACCGTTTAGATTAGAAAGATACAGATGTATACCTCGAAGATAAAACGTTTCTCAAGTCTTATTTCGTTTAACGAATGATATTATTATTCAACTCCTAAGTGAGATCGGGTATACACTTACGTAATTAAATAAATAAATAAATAAAACCTTTATTTCCGAAAATTTACGTTTTTACAATACCCAGTCTTCAATGAAATTAAAGTATGAAAAAACTATATGAAATAATTTTAAAAGAATGTTAACTTTTCCAAGACCAATTATGTTACAAAATATCCCTTATTTCGGTGTGCCTTATGGCAAAGGCCTCCTCCATCTCTCTCCATTGTTTTCTATCTGCCGCTACTCTCATCCATAGTGGTCCTAATGTTATTTTATGGTCATCCTCCCATCTTCTTTTTCTGTTGGCGAGTATACTTGGATGACAATCCTTTTCTTCGAATAGTTTGGTAGATTAATATTTATTACAGCTATTATGTCTGATCTCCCTTCAAACCCAACGATCTGGCTTTTAAGGGTTAGCTTTACTAAAAATCCTACTCCTCGCTGTCCGGCAATTTCGCCTTTGTAATACATGATAAAGTGGCTTCTCTCTTTGATTCCTTCACTTAATCTTCGCATTTCGCTTATCCCAAAATATCCCATTTAACGTTTGTAAGATCTAGCTCTAACTCTCGCAAACTTTCCGGAGTTCTCAAAGTTCGTGTGTTTAGGGTATACAGGTATAGACAGGATAGGGTGGTGGTCGGTTTTTCTCACGGTGACCAGCCGCTTGGGGAGTAAGTTATTGAAGTATATTTTTTTGTTGCTGTTATATCTGTATATTGGTTCCGGTTGAAGTTGGAGAAGGTCTTTACTTGTTTTTTGGCAGCTCTGACATTGAGACAGATCTTTCTTTGGCTACGTTAGAAAGGAAGCTTGGTTTGGTTACTTCCCTTGTTGAACCTTGGAATTTCTTTGTGTTTTCTGCATTCTTCACGGATGGTTTTTTCTGGGGTGGACTATTTGGCGATCCTAAAAACTCTCTCTTCCTTTTTTCACGGTTGTTAGTCCCTGGTTTTTTTACAACAAGCTTATCGTATTTTATAAACGCGATTTTGCCATTTTCTCTTTCTACTTGCATTTTAGGTTGTAGCTGTTTGCGTACTTCGAGAACTTCTTTGGGGAAGTCCTCTTTGACGTTTACGTTTGTAGGAAGATTACGTTTGTTTCTGAGAGTAAGGTGTTTCTTCCAAGTCGTTGTTAGAGATACTTTCAGTGGACGGTTTTTGTCTGATTGAGCTCCGATCCTTTTGATGTAGCTTATTTCTTGATTGTCTAAAGGCGTTCCCGATCTCTGATTAATTTCCTTTAAATATTCAACTAACTCCATTTAGGTCTTTCTCCTTTTCTTCCATACCAAAAACAATCAAATTATTTCAGCGATTTTCTTTTTCTAAGAATGAAATTTTTTGTTCCAAATTTGTGACTTTTATTTTAAGGTTGTTATTCATTTCTTTAAGCATTTTCATCTTTTCATCTAAAGCTTCCATAATATTTTTCGTTATTTCTGTTGTTAGTATTGTTGTCCGTTCATTAAATTTTTCACTTAATTTAGAAAATAAAATTTCCATTTGTTTTTCCATTTGTGGTGTTGGGTAATTTAGTATTGTATGATGGTCACACTTTTTTTTTATTATATTTAGTAATATATTTATAAAATTTATTATTTTAGTGGCAACACTTTCCATAGTGGTCTATGAGTGACAGTGTTGATGCCTGATATCATTGACAGTTTGATTGGTTTGGTTGGTACAATTTTTTATTTTAAAGTCATGGATTCGGTTTAATTTTGCAGTTAATCACTTTGTATGTTATTAATCACTCTTAGGTATGGTTGTTTCACTTTGAATTTTTGTTTAAAACTGTTTTAGTTGGTTTCCTCGCACACTTTAACGTATATTATGTTGAATTTGACACGTAATGTACCAGAAATTTAAAAAAGACTTCAGAGTCACTTTTATACGTGTTGACACTTTCGCGACCGGAACCGGAAAACTTACGTAATTAGGGGACGCATATAGATTTCTTCTGGGCACTGTAGGAATTAGATAGGAAAATTGAAAGATTTGTTAAAAAAAGTAGGTTAGGTATTAGTTAAAGGGATGAATTGGTACATAATGCGCAATAGGTAGAAATGACAACTATAAGCATTTGTTGCCGGCAGATCTAATTATAAAAATTCTGTTATTGTTATCTAAACAAATTTAATACAGAAGTGTAATGACCTTGATACAGGAAAAGACCTTTAATTTTCTCCCGCTAAGGTAAATTGAATTTCTATTTACCAACGATCGTCACAATTGTCGTTACAAACGTTAATAACGTTGAAAAACCATTACGCTTCTAAAACGGAATTTCGTGCTTCTTACTTCGACGAATCGTATTCGTGACTTGAATAAATCTATATCGGAAGATAGTTACGATTATTCGCAAAAGCAATCTATACGTTTTATTGAGATGCTTAAAGATGTCATATAATTTTTCTGTTTGATGATGTTATACCCTGACAAAAATAAACCTCACCTACTTTATCGTTACGTTAGTGTGATTACACAACTTATTCTTAGTATTATGAACCGGGTCTTAATCCTATTATTTTATTAAGAGGTGTTTCGACTCGACGCTTCGACCGAATGGAACGAATCGTGTTAGGCAGTAAGAATATCTTAAACCCTATATATATGTTAACACAGCTGAGTTTATTAGTAGATGTTATAAATACCTTATCAACCACCATCCGATTCTGCTTTGCGGCTAGTCTATCCCACTTTAATAGAGGTTCTAAGACGTTCTGCTCCAATGAACATCGGCCTTACCGCGTACGCGACTAACCCTTTGCCACTTTATCGTGATTATTCTGTGATCTACATCGGTAATTTGTTTGTTAGATATCTTCAAAGAGCACACGGGTTATGCTTTTAGATACAAAAATATCTCCCTTCAGAAGCTGCTGTGCGATTTTAGTAAAGACTAGTGCCGTTAAGTAGCATGCAGTGATACTTGAGACTGTGACTTTTGATTTCAAGCAGTTTATCTTTTAAGCGACTTCAAAAAAAGGTTCATTAGCACTTCAAATGTATACTACTTTAGGTTAAGACTGCAGGGAATGACATCCCATATAATTCTAAGGTCTATTGGCAATATTAAATGTATCTAACTATCCAATTATGAATAAACTAAACTGGGATATTTATTCGCATCCCCTTCCCTGATTTGATTGATCTTATTGATATTTCCACACTGTATGTCTCAGCCAACGAGCTTAATTAACCCTTCAATCAACAGCCTAGCCTTTTAGTGACAGCGCCGTTCAACTAGTAGCCGTGTTACGAATGAAGGAACTAGGGAAAGGCAGTAACCCAGGCCCAGTGACGGTCTACCTGATGGGTGCATGTTTATAAAAAAATCCTAACCAAACCTCACCGCTAGTTGAACGACTTGTATGCGACACATACAAAAGATGTTTTTCTGGCCATATATGTTTATATAAAGAGAAAATTCTAACTAACAACGCCCAAATGAACACAGTCCAGCTGAAGAAACATGATAAATAATATGAAGTAATTTCACACCAGCTTACGCCATTATAGTTATAGCATTCGTTTATTGACGTGGGTGTGGGCATTAAAAAATAAATATTATTTTTGTTCCTTCGTAAATATGACAAAATAAATCAAATGCCATGTCAGTCTATTGTTTTGAGACAGTTTACTTTTTAAACATGGCTTTTAATAGCTTTTGCTTGTTGCTATGTATACGAATCTTATTTGATGTATTTATCGAAGATTAATCGAAGTGTATTTAAGCCTCCTTCTGTCACACATAGGTAAGATTCATAAGTATGTTTATGTAATTTGAATAACATTATAAGCACCATAAAGCTGACACGATGATATAGCAAGCAGGTAATCAAATACTTCGATTTGGCGAGTTTAACCAATTGGTTTTATTTTAGATAATTTCATAATAACGTTGAAGATGAGAAGAAGAAATTTATTAACGTGTGAATTTTTTTTTTTTATCAAAAACCTATAGTAATATTATATTAGTTAAGATTTTATTAGATTTTTTTAGAAACTTAAGCTACTTTTTTTAGACTAGCTTCGCCCTGCAGCTTTACCCACAACTATTTCCGTGCCGCGGGGTTCAGCTAGTTAGCACATACGATTCGACACCACTATCAGAAAAAACACCTTAAATGTGATGTGAGAAAAGAGAAATGGAACAGCAGTATACGCATATTATAACAAACAAAATGATATTACTTTGCTCAATGTAATTTCTCGAGTAAAACAATATATATTTACAGGTTCACAACAACAACCGTTCGCAGTTAATGCTAATATGTAGAATATCATTGTACGCTGAGAGTACCCTTCAGTTTGTTGTATGTTTTTATTATGGAATAGGGAGCTAACGAGGAGATGTATCGCCTGATATTAAGCGATTATCGCCGCTCTTGGAGACCCGCCACACCAGAGGCGTCACAAGTGCTTTGCCGGCCTTTGGGTGACAGGAAGGGGTTGGGATATTGGCCTCTGGGATCCTCACTCACACGGTGGAACACACTGGTTTTCTGAAGGCCGTGGTGTCACTTCGGTCGAGCCGGCCTATTTATGCCGAAGCGTTTTTCTCCCACGCTTTGTCTGTCCGCTGTCCATCGCTTCTAGTATTTAATGCCTCTATTATTCGGTGTTTCACGGTTTTTGTAAACTTACATAAGATATAACTAGCTCAATATATAAAAATAACTACATAATGGTAGTGGGTACGATTGTATATGAGAGAGTGTGAGTGCTCGTTTTTTTGTGAGTATCTGTGTAACGGTCGTGTTTGCGTGTATATTATGTAAACGTGAATATGTTTCTAAGTGTCTGGGTGAGAAATGTAGAATACACTAAATATTCCTAAGAAGGTTTATCGAATTTAATAACTTAAGATAAAAATAACATGGCAAGGGATTAAAAATAATTTTATTCTAGCCAAGGACATTCCTTTCATAGACATAGACGTGTCCAAGGAAAATATATCCTCGGGGATTAGTATCACAAACAATTCCCCTCGGCACCAGTCTCTGGAAGTAATAATATAAAAGAATATTGTTTTAAGAGAGCATTAAGTAAGGCTGGGGCAAAATTGCGTACCGGGGATTCGGTTTTCAATTAAGTATTCCTTCAAATGTCTTTCTTTGAACCCGAAATAAAACCTCAATGGAATATTACAAGGTACAAATGTCTGTATTTACGTTATATTTGTTTTTTTGGTATTGTTCACACATATAAATGAATTGCTCGACCATTAAATGAATTGCCAAATATGTTGAGCGGCAACACATTTCGCAATTCATTTAAATTTTTTACATATAATTGTATTATTTATATATTGTAATTGTGCGGTTACCCATTTAGTCAGGTATTCTAAATCGGCGTAGGTCAAAACTTAAAACTGGTTCCCCCAAGATAATTTATAATAATTCGATGAATTGTGAATTTGGGTCCATTCTGGACTTTGATTGAAACCTATGCAAAGTAAACTGTGAAATCGAAAATAACAAACCCAATTCAATTATATTACGTCTTTGAAATCAAATTAATAATAGCAACCGTACAAATTAAGCTGGAGTGTAAAAGCAATATAAAGTTTAAAATATTATTTAATATAGTATTGTATTTATTAACTCTTAGTGCCAACGCGTAACCAGATATTTTTACGCTTTAAAATGAAGAATTAAAAAAAAACTTCACTACCTACTTTTGCACTACAACTGGGGAAAAACACACAAAAACATTTTTTTTTAAATCTGCGATACGATCTAGAAATATCGACGATATAAAACACTGCACTGAGAATAAGCGTGGACTCTGCCAGTTTAAGTTGATTCTGTACTTTTTGATCCGTTCAAATGCACTTTTGACCAAGAAGTTACGTTACAATCGGTATTTGGCATTCAAATATCAAACAAAACACAAGCACATAGACGAAGCTTGTTTTTTAATTTTTATGGTTGCCAATATCTTCAAACACAATATCTTCAATTTTTAATTGATCTTTGGCAAATTATACTCAAGTCAGTTAAGGGATAAAGAAATTAAGAACTGTTGTTCACAATAATGTTGACTGGTAAGGAAAAGCAAGCTGCCTTTCTAAGCATAAACAAAAAACCTCTATATTTTATACAATGAAAGCATTTTACTTGTTATTGAATAGTTTTGCCTCTATATTGTTCAATAAGTATAAATATAATAGCAGAACCTACCTTAGGTTCTGCTATTTCACGCCTTTGGTTATAAGTGTCATTTGTATAATGTACAACAAAATAAAAAACTAATTAAAACATACCAAAATAACGGGTTTCTAGTTTCGTAACGAAATCACAGCGATTTCATTTAATTGTATCGTTCAGCGAAATCGAACAAACTTGGGCGAAGTTATAACGAATTTAGGTTAAAATAAATAAGCGGTCGCCATGCCACTTTGATTCAAAATTACCTCGTGACTGTACAATTGGGCCCTTAACATGCAATCAAACTTGGTTCAATAATGTATTTCTCTTTTGAAGAAACAAACCTTCACTTAGTTACTTACTAATGAGAACTATTATGTAAGGATATAAACCGATATCAGCCTGTGTGGTGACAGATTCAGAATTCAGAGTTTGCCCACCAGTAGGCTAACGAGCAGACGTATAGCCATTACCATCGTAAGCGGATTACCACCGGCCATAAACACCCGCAAACCAGAGGCGTCACAAGTGCGTTGCCGGTAACCTCACTCACTCGGTGAAACACAGTCCAGGCGCTGTTACATACCGGTTTTATTGTGAGGCCGTGGTTTCACTCCGATCGAGCCGGCCCATTCATGCCGAAGTGTGGCTCATCCTATTTGTGTTGCAAAAGGCGAACAAGACAGAATAAAAACAGCACTTAAAAGAAACAAGCCTATACCCATTCGTTTAGTACTGTTTAGTAGGGCCAAAGCCTCCTGTCTTTGTGAGAGGACTATGTACAGCAGTGGACTGAGTAAACTGTTGAAGCTGATGATCATAGATAGACTAATATTTGCTTCCATTGAATAAATATCACGGCCGCTCAGAAAACTGGTAACTTCAGCAGTTCTTTGCTGCTTCTCATTGAGTTCCTACTGCTCTTTTATTGTCCTGTCTGCGCCCTGAAGTCTATGTTATGTGTTATCAAAAACTTTGAAAATAAATAAAAATTCATAATAAAGTTCCAGCCACAAATATCAAATTCACACTGTCATCGAATTTATTGTATCACACATGTACTACTACTACAGTAAAATATTTCAACGTTCCGAACTAGATTTGGTAGTATCGATCACAATGCTTCGGGCAAAACTGGTTCGAATATCGCGATTTTTTGTACTACAATTGCTTTCACAATAGCGACTTATTCATATTTGTACTAACACCGGGGTTTAGGATACTAGGCACATATTAAATCGTCGTAGTCATTTCGTGTAGAAGAAAGAACGAATATATATAGCCTACACCACCCCATATAAGTCTGATTTATAATCAATGGTATTAGCAAAGCATTCAGGATAAATTTAATCGATAATTATTTAAGCGTTTATACACAACCTGCAATGTTTCTAAGTGTGGTTGGTCGAATCAAACCTTGAATTTGAATTTTAAAACAGTTATCGCATACTACCGGTTATGTTGGAACCTTGGACACCTCTTAAATGTGAATGAGAATTATCATTTTAAGATACTTATAATATTATTTATAATCTAATTACATTACATATACACAAATTGACAAAAAATAATTGTTTAAAGTAGCCGTTTAGTTAATATACTTAGTTGTGGGTGAACCAATAAAAAGATTAGAGAAGCTTAGATTTTTCTGTGAATAGATTTACTCTAAATGTTTTTATTTTTATGGGGTGTTATTTAAAGCAAGATAGTAGAGCTAGATTAGCTCGCTCGTGGTGTCGTGATACGTTGGTGAGTACGAGACTGGAACCCCAATGCGGTGCGGCCATAGTGGGGACACCATGCTGTATTGTTACATTGTCTGCATTCGGAATGCAGGTTCATATATATACACCACTTCAAACCGGATCAGTTTTAACTAACATCAAAATTACTGAGCCCTTTATCATTCACCTGTGGGTTTTAAAGAGTTCAATATCTCGTATCGCATCAACTAGACTCGAGTGACGTTTAGAGAAATTACAAAAGCAAAGCAGTCCCAAATCTCATAACGTAAGGTATATGTTTGCGTTTATAGTAAGGGACGATGACATAAGGGTGTCTTGACATTGTTTGCTTGTGATATTACTGTGTTTTTACTCTAAACATTGTCGTTCTGTTGGATAATACGGTCTGATTTATATCGAGTGTATTTACGGTATGATACGTAACGGTCCAATTTGGGAAATTAAAGCTTTCATAACAATATATTATAACAATGACATATTTAATTATCTATACACGAAGATCCTAAGTAACCTCCTTTAAAATTAAATTAAAAAACAAGAAATTTTAATTTTTTTTCAATTTTATAATTCCTTAATCAATAATAATTATTAACAAAATAATTCTATAAGGACTATAGTTTTAAGAATAGACTTAAAAGTTCTTTAATTATTTGAAGCAAATTTTCATATAATTTTCTTTTCATCATAATCAACAACCTGCTATTGTTGCTGGGCTTGGGTCTCTTCTCAGGAGAGGGTTAAGACCATACGTTTTCTTTTATTTCATTGCAATTGACACATTATTATTTGACTATTGCTACGGGGAGGACATTGGCCCCTGTGAGTAAAGTACTAAGCTATATAGACGTATTACGTTAATAAATATTTATTTGTATGTTTATACTGGCGTGAAAAACGAAGATAAAATGTGTCTTGAGTTCTAGATGTGAGTGAGGTCGATCTCGCAATAAATTACTTTTTAGGGTCCAAATTCCTCTTCATATATTACCGACATCGAGCATTTAGCTTAAGTCTTACTTGTTTGATCTTGGTAACGTTTTCGTTGTTTATTTAAAGGTTGATATGTTAAAGGCCGAAACTTTCAATCAAATCAATCTATCAATAGCCCATAATGTCACACTGCTGGGCTCGGGTCTCCTCTCAGGAGAGGGTTAAGACCATACGTACCCACGTTGGCCAAGTGCGGGTTGGGGCTGATACTTTACAATTTAAACTGTGTACTTTACAGCACATAAAATACCTGGTCTGGATAACATGCGTGTGTGTGTGTGTGTCAACTCGATAAGTATATAAGAAGACGTTTATGTGCGTTAGGTTATTAAATACCATATCTTCACTCATATTGTTATTGTTTAAAACCATTTTGCGTTACTAGATTTAATTTATACAGCATTCATGTTCATGAAAACAACAGGTACAGCTATAGCTATTGATCAAATATTTCTTTTACCGAATGTACAAATAAATCTTATTTTTTTTAAAGACACCATCCGCATTAGGAATATACATCCTTTGTAACGGGGGATTTTAGAAATATACGTGAAACGGACGTAAAGAACACTCAGACTCAGAACAACAATTTGGGAATCACTCAAAGAGATGTTCCATGTAGGATTGAAATTTGAATATCAACGAATGTATATTTGTAGTAGCTTGTATATAGAGTTTAAATATAGTTTGAACCATGCACCATTCCCATAAATGTTTCTTCCTTTCTTTCAAAATACATGTTACTGACTTCTTTGTAATTCTAAGCATTGTCAAAACAAACGACACGAAATAAGCCATACAATTTAATAATTTTATTAATTGTCAGGCACATACCAATGTAATTTCAAGCATATATTTTTTGTTTTCAAATATTACCTATCGGAAAACGAGAATGATATTACTGCGAATCCATCCCCTACGCAGAGTTAATACGCCTGCGCGAAACATCGGCGCGTCACCCAACGCAGTTCGTCGGCAAACGTCGTCCTTGCTACCCGTAGCTTCTCTACGCGCGTAGGCTGTAGCACTAGCGTAGCGTGTAGATTTAACCCCACACCTGCAGTGACGTTCGTAACGTTATCAATAACGTTTATTTCGGTATCTCTAGAGAAACGGTCGTGATAAGAAGCAGTGATACATGAACAGTTTAATGATTTGCGTATTGTGGTAACTGGATTTTTTTAATTGTGATATTTAGATAACCTCGGGATTTTGCTGTCGTCGTGTCATGTGTGATGTAAGTTGATACGCTAATTGCTACAAGTGATTAGTTGTTTACTTATGTCGTGTTAGCTTCTGAAGTGGTTTTATTTGAAATTTTATTTAGTAAAGAAATAGACTGAAGGAAAAATGTATTCCAAAATGTAATTATGTAACTTGATTGTTGTTGTGACGTTAACAAATTAACTTGGTTCGTAAAATTAATCACACATGTTCGAAAAACTAGGTAAATGACGTATTTTTCTTTGTTATATAAGTATTATTATATTTGTTTCGTTGTGATGTCATTTACGGTGAAAAAGGTAACAAGGAAGGAGAATATTGATGTTGAAAAAACTAAGGTATAATCGATAAGGGATCAGGATATAAAAAAAGATTTCTCCATCTTAACAATTTTTAATTTTCGAAATTGTTGTATAAGCGTTGTTAGATAATAACATCTGAAAAAGGAAGCTTTAAAGACTCAGGTTTATGTAAACTTTCCGTCCACACAAACCTATACACAATTTAAGAAACTGACTATATTGTAACCAAGCCTAGTTTTAGAGTGTTCGTATTAATACTGTTCCGAGGTACACTCTAGTAATGAAAATGATATGAAATGTGTCAGCTTGTATCCCTATTTCATTTTATAGACAACTATTACTACAATAGTTAAAGAATTACAATGTACAATTACACTATTAGGTGTATCATCATCATCAGCCCGTTGCAGTCCATTGCTGGACATGGCCTCTCCCAAGAAACCCCACAGAGCCCACGCTATTGTTTTCTGCATCCAATCGCTGCCAGCACTCTCTCGCCAAGTGTATTTAAGTTACAAAAATTACGTCTTATTTTTTAAAATCATTTTCATTTGTTAATTTTTATGAACGTATAATTTATTTAGTAAAACAAAATTTTAATAAATCATTTTACATGAAAATAACCAAGAACGTCCCGAATAAAATTTTGTTTAAAATACGTATATAAGCGACCTAAAGGTTGATTCTAATATACCTAGATCTAATCAACAAATACAAAAAAAAACGAAAATATTTTAATTACCTTTTAGACATTTATACCCTTTTCTTTTCGAAAGTATTAATTTTTTTCTCCATTGTAAAGGCCGAGCTTATAGTATGTCGAAAACGTGTTAGTACTTGGTATATTATTGGTATGGTACAATATACTTGGTAAATTCTCCACAAAGAATGTAGTATATAACGCAACCATACACTGCAGTAGTATAGAGTTGACCGCCGCGGCGAAATGTGTGAAAGGTACTGCGGTGTTATTCACGTTATTTTTAACTCGGGACGCCACATGTTATAATATTTTTTGTGTGCGGGTATTGTGAGGGTTAATTATGCTTTACTTTAGTTGAAACGGTGATCGTTAATGTGTTGTAAAGGTTACAGGGAGTTTGTTTAACTGTTTCGCCTTTATGATTTAACTAGTTAACCGTTCGACGGACTGATAAGGAGTACAAAAAATACTGTTTCCGAGACAAAGAAAAATAAATTTTTACACGAACAAAGTAAAGTACGTAATATTCCTTTTCATTTGTGAATATACATTTCATTCTGTGAGATCAGACCTTGTAGTGTACAATCAACTCTCTTTGTTCGTTTTACTTGACATGCTAATAAACCCTCTATTGCAAGTAGTTACGGAATACAATTGCTACTTCGGCTTTTAAGAATTATGACCTTTCAGAACAAATTATATTGTTTATTTTTGTTTTGATTATAGTTTTTGTGATATGCCTATTCCTTTTTTACAGCCCATTTATCAAAGTAACTTTTTAACGTTTCTCCTTCAATTTTATAATGATCCATTGCATATATTTTGTTTCATCCATGCAGCCAGAGACATAGAACCCACTACATATATATGTCACCTATTTACGTAAATAACAAATATATATTAATTTATTTAAAACTTTATACACTTTTGTACAATGGCGGAAATAATGCCCAAGACATTCTCTTCCAGTCAACCTTAGGGTGGTGAAATCTTGTAAGGTAGGTGGTGCACAGAGGTTTCCGTATGAAACTAACTGCAAACAGTACACAAAAGAATGAAAGAAATACTTAAACATATATAAACACATATAGGATACCTATGTCTTAAATACAAACACAAATATATACATATATAAATATACATACACACAACTATATTAGTACACTAATAAAACTTGAATATATACCAATTATCGTTTAGTAGTTTCTGCCATTTCGTTATGAAGGAGCTCATGCACCTTCTTTTTAAATGTAAGCCATCCATCTGTGGATTACGTCATGACGTCCTTTATTTAGTTTCTTTTTTTTAATTGTCTACTAGCCACGGGCCTGGCTTCGCACGAAAGTCTTCGCAGTTCTCGTAATTCGTCTACTATAAAATTTCTGTATACACATATAAAACCTTTCCCTTAAAATAATCTATGTATTGCTGAAAACTGCATTAAGATCCGTTGAGTAGTTTAAAAGGTCTAAGCGAACACACAGCGCGAGTGACTTCATTTGATGAAGTCTAAAGACATCTTAAAATTATCACTAAGTCAGCTACATACAGTCAGTTACAGACTTTATCATCACCTTGACTAGGCTTCATCACCTACATTAATATTTCTGTAATATCTGACCTGATAAATAATGAACACGATCAACAAAAGTCTGGAATAGACTCAGGCAACACTGCCATCACTTATAAAGTTTTTCATCAATCTTTGTACACATAACACACATGATCCCATAAATGCTGTTAGGAGCAAATTCTGTAAAAGAACGTGGCAATCCGGATCAATTCGATATCCTGACTCGAAATTCGCTGTAGAGATGAGTCATCTCACCCTCCCCAATCGGAATGAGTCGTAATAAAATCGCTAGGGGATGAATCATGCGTGCCGTAGACAATTCGATAATTAGTTCAAATAATCCACCCCTGTAGGGGTGTGATCTGTTGAGATCATGCATGCGACGTTAGGGCAAATGTATATAATATATATGTAACACAAAGGAAATTCGCCAAAGTAAATGACCCGGTGAACTTCGTACCGCTATTATTTTTCCGTAAATTTAATTATTTATAAACTGTCGAAAACCTTGTTTTTATCATTTTTGTCCAGTTCAGCTTCTAATAGGCGGTACAGTCGTTGACTAAACAAATTTTACACTTCCAGTTTTTTTTCATTTGGTTATACACAAAACTTGTCTTGACAATGTCAAAAATAGGAACTGCAATTATCCAATTTGGTGCAGTCGATCAGAATTTATGTCGATTATATTTCAGTAATTCATATTTATTTGTATAGATAATTTCTAGGCAAGGTATCAGAATACGATTCCTTGAACAAGGGCTATCAATACAATTATGACTACTAAGTTTCATACTACGCTAAAGTCAAAAGGAAGGGTGATAGTTTTGGCAGTCTATATATGTTTGTATGTTCCACTGTAGCGTTTAAACTACTGAACCGATTTTAACGAATGAGGTATCATTAGATTCATAATAATGGCCTGAGTGACATACGCTTATTAATTTCATTAAATAATCTAAATGTCACTCTAAATCTCCAAGTCTCCAAGATAATGATGCTTTGGGAGTACACGCTTTTCGATGCGATATTAAAGTGACTTCTGAGTGCAGTTGCAGGTGCTCATCAACGACGATAGTCACTTTCCATTCTCCGCCCGCGTTTATGTATGTCGTGTGAGTGGATATCGCGGTAATCATGTTTCGGGTTAATATATAGTCTATGACACACACCAAATAATATGACTTTCGATTCTTTATGAGCCTGTTGTGTCCCGCTGCTGGGCTAAGGCCTCCCCAGCAACAAGCCACTTTACTCTATTAAAGGCCAATTCCGGCTGGTCTATGCGGCAGGCGCCATCTTTTACGAGGTCTGCCTCGTCGTTGGCGTACGCCCTGAGGCATCCAGTGTTCTACGACGTTGTCCCCCGGCCCGGATCAATTTTAATCTGGCAATCTTCTTGCCCACATCCAAGACTTTAGTTTTGGAACGCTGCTCTGTGTTTCTAACACGATCCTATCGCTTGTCACAAAACATGCCGCGTTTAATGGAACGCATGCGGCATGTTATTATACTAAATATTTTAAATAAAATATTTGATCTAAATATTATACGAAATATTTTACTAACAGCAATTGCTGATAGTAAAATATTATTTAAATCAGTTTAGTAGAAACAGAAATTAACTCTACAACCTTACATACTCACATCAGTCTTAATAAAAAATCTTAAGTAATAAATAACTTTCCATTCCAAAATCGTTTGTGTCATCATTTCCGAGACTCTTTGACGTATAGCTAGTCTCATAAGCTACGTAATATCTAAAATATAGAACTTAAATAGCTTACGCGTTACACCAAATCGTGGTTAATGTATGTACCCTTACCGAAATAGCCACGTAATTTTTACAATCAAGGTCTTTCTCGTATAACATTTACATTCGCGGTGGGTAACTGATCTAATATTGTACGTGTGTTATGTTTTTATACAAAAAGGGGATATAATAAATCAATTACTGTGGTGCGTATGACGTACGTATGTTTTGTAGGGACCTTTTTATGAACGGTACAATTACGGTTATGTATTATTAAGCATAACAGGAATTGATATTTGTTAAAGCGATACTTAAATTTAAAATTACAATCTGTATTTTAATACTCGAGGCAAAAAAAATGTAACCCTTTTAAGAAAATAATATAGTAATGGAGGCATTTGAAAATTGACACATTTAATTTTAAATGGCAGAGAGCTAAACAAAATTCGGCCACTAGGCAACTATAATTTGTCTTTTACAGATAATGATTTGTATTAAATATTTTAGATTTTAACAAATGATCCCGCGCCTTGTCACATAGATATTTCATCCCTTTTTCAACCACTATCACTTTAGAATCAAGCTTTTTTTTAACTCTTCGTTTTATGGTTAAATATACATACTTATTTAAAATTTCAACGCCATCATAATTTCAAACATCTCGAAATAACCTAAATAACCCATTCATGATTCTGAAAGCCTTTAGTACTTTAGTAGAAGCGTCAGGCGTGTTCTTTGAAGTTGGCCTTGCTCTGAGTCTGCCGCATAACTACAAAGACAGTGACCTCCAACTGTAGCGTACCTACCTGCCTCAGTCTGTGATGTAACCTGATCGATATTGAGAATCCTTATTTACTAGATATAAGTTCTAACGAAAGTTGGATTTTTTGTCAGTAGGTATACACATATGAATGGACACGCAAAGATACTATGGCACCAAAATTGTACAGTAAATTGACAAAACGCTTAAAACTTGTTGAAAATGTAAATCTCTTCAGAAAGGAACTGTTTTAATTGATAAATCATATTACTCAATATCATATTTTTTAATTGACATGTCTCTGTAATTATTTTTATGACCTATTGAATCAGATTTTGTAATTTATAAAATTTTTTTTTTTTTCATTATATTTAATCACACATTTGTACGCCAATAACTGGCAGATCATTGAGTTACCACTTTTATTATGTATCATCTTGTACACCTGTGATTGCAAATAAATATTGATTTGATTTGATTTGGCAGTTGTATATTCATACGTGTAAAGAGTGAGTCTATATATCATTTGAACAAGTCCGTGGGTCTAGTCTAATGGTTTATTTATCCATGGGTCTTAGCTTTCATTTCCATCCGTTATTAATATTTTAGTTACGATGATTATTTTAATTTGTTATGAACTTGGATGTACTGTACTTAAAACATGTGTTTTATAGCCATTAACACACAAATATTTCTTGATTAGACAACCCTGTGTAAGGTGTCTTGACTGACTTATTATTTACGGAATATCTTAGACCAAGTCGTGACATTTTAATTCATGTTGAAAGGGACTTGTCGTTTTATTGATTCAAGAATGTTTAATTGTTGTAGAGTCAGTTTAAAGTAGGTTACAGCTATTTACATAATAATTTTTAATACACACAACTTGTTAGTAGTAGACTGCGGAATAAGCGGTCGCCAAGCCGCTTTCTATTGCGTCTAGTATTGTGGGTTCAAATCCTATATGGGACAACACTTTTTGTGATTCAAAAATTGTTGTTAAGAGTCTGAGTGTTTTTTGTGTCCGTTTCATGTATGTTTGTAAAGTCTCCCGCGACACAGAATGTATATTCCTGATGCGGATGTTATCTTTAAATAAAAAAGGTAAAGATAAAGACCAGGTCTAAAACCAATACCGCTTCGTCGTTCTCGTAACGACATTAAGAGATAATACATCACGCACATATGTATATGTGTCTAATATAGATATAGATGTATTATCTCTGTGTAAACGTATCATAATCCTTTACGACCGCACTACTTGCATTATCGGCTTTTATAACAAACAGTAATCCCACAGCGTACAGTTACTAGCTGTTCTGATTGATTGAGTGCCGAGTACAGGAGTGAAGTTGACGCACTTTACTGTACTCGACCTACTTATATACCGTAAACCGATGGGGTTATCTTTAAGTATCCTTGAATATCTTCATTTTTTTTTCAATTTTTATGTATTGTCTCTAGTCTACTTTTGTTTTAAGAGGTATAGTGTTCATTAAAAGCGACATTCGGGGCAGTAATAGGCGATAATGATGGGTTAAATAAGCTAAAAGCGAGACCAGGAACACAAAATTCCTTTGCAATCATTGATTGATCTCTTTTTTCTTAGAATTATTTTAAAATAAGTTGCTGCTCGTGTTACTCGCGATTTGAAAAATTAGCAAATATTTTTCATTCCTTGCTAACATCACGGAAACAATTCATTTTTCAGATTCTGTTTATTCGGAAAAAATGAGTGTATGTACCTATGTGTGTTATTCCAGAATATTCGCTGTTTTCACGCCAAATTTTATCAAAATTGATTGAGCTATTTAAGCGCGAAGGAGTAACAAACATGCAAACACCAGTGAGATTAGTGTAATTTGATGTGAATATTGAACTAGTGTCTTTTCCCCTGTCCTTATGTTTTTTAAAAGATCTATACAGGTTAAATTAACATAAGCATCAAGTAATTAATGTCAGTTTCTTAAGGCTTAAGATGTTAAGCAGCTCACACAAATTGGAGAAAATTTCAATGGATTAAGTACGGTGAGAGCATGTCTTCAGTTAATCTTAGATTTTCTCTCTCAAAGTCTGAAGTGTGTTGGGCTTTGTTAATTTTATAATACTTTTAGTGGTCAGGATCCACAGAATAATTAAAATATCTCCAACTACTTCAATGTTAAAATAACGAGACTGCCTCTGTGGCGTGGTGGTAGAGTATGCGACTGCTGTGCTTGTGTCGGGTTTGATTCCCGGGTCGGACCAAATTTTTGTATAATCTACAAATATTTGTTTCGGAGTTTGGGTGTTTTCTATGTATAATATGTATGTATTTACAAAAAGTATATATGTATTTATATTAGTTGTCTAGTAACCAAAACACAAGCTCTGTTTAGCATGGGACTATATGACGTGTGTAAGATGTCCGAAATATTATTTTACTCTTAACAACTATCAGGGTGCCACCGCAGATTAATACAACCAGTAGTCATTGATGCTAACTGCTAAGTCAAAGGCTCGGAATTTGATTTCCATTCATAATTAATGACCTTTAGTAGGCCACTGCAGAACATGGGCCTTTCCTTGAAAAAGAGGTTTACGGTACTGAACAGACGGATTGGTATACGGCTTGTTTCAAGTTATCCTTCTTTTTCCAGTTTTATTGTCCTGTATATACATAGTAGTTTGATTTCTCAGTCGGCCCTTACGCCATGCACGAGATAAATAGAACTGGTAGCATTTGGTATTCTTAATCCCTCTCCACAGGGACTTTCTACATTACTACGTGAAAGTCACATGAAACGTAAATGAGTACCAGGTTAAACATACATTATGAATTTTGAAGATTTTCATTGAAATTAGCGAGAACTGCTTCAGGAATCTATTTAAATTGAGATTGGATATTGTGTCATACAGCATAAATGTTATGATATGAAAAAAAGATTAAAACTATAATGGACGATCTCCACTTGGTAGTGATATCAAAGGTTCCACGCTGATTTCAGCACGAACGGGCCGACTCGATTAGGGCGGCAGGGACCATCAGGCGATACGTCTGCTCGTTTTCCCCTACACCCTAAGAAAATAACTACATACATGCATATATTTACACCTATATATATATATATATATATATAAATATGTACCTATTTGTAATGGCCAACTTAATTCTGAATTATTTGGAAATCGTGATAATCTGCTATAAATAAATGAACAAAAGTGGTGGAGCTTCATTACTTTTCTTTTTACTAGACCAAGGCTGGTATCGACCGACGAAAAATGCCTATACGAAATATTGCTTGTTCAGTAAATACCCACATACACCCGCACAAATTACGACTGTTGTTGCTTTCTGAACATTTCAGTACAAAACTGAACCGAGTAATTGGCTATGCGTACTCCCTTTTTAATACCACGCTCGTGAAAATATTCTGGGCATGAAAAAGAGTACTCCATAGGTAAAAATGTGTGAAGGTTAAAAATGAAGTGACTATGAAAGGTTCGTTAGGGCGTTATCGTATGAGCACTTTTGTTGTTTGTGTGAACTTATTAGAATAGCCAAAACGCTTATTTGAAAAGTTAAGTAAATAATACAAATTTGAACAAAAAAATAACCTGTCTTCAACAACTGGAACAAGTTGAAATGGGACCACAAGGGAAGCACCAACTTTCAAATAAAAAAAAAACACCAAAATCGGTTCAGTCGAAAGATCTGACGTAACACAAACAAAAAATAGAGTCGTATGCCGTTACTTTCGGATTTACAATATAATATAAGTATGGATAAAACTATTCTATTTTATATTAAAATGTATACCTAGCAAGGTTTACTTCTGTGGGTTATTACGGCAACTGTATTAACCTAAGTGTATTACAAATAAATAAAACTGAAGCCTGAAACTGAAGTCTGTTTATAATTTCAAGTTAACAGTTTTTACTAAGTGAATATAAACGTGTATACGGTACTTAAATGAATAAAAACCTTATTTTATTTATTTTGTCTGTCTGTTTGATCTCTGAAAAGAAGACCAATTTTGACGGGACTTTCACTGGCACATAGTTGATGATATAAGTAGTAACTTAAGCTCCTTTTACTTTAGACCTGCTCACTCCTGCGGTGTAACCCGTGGTTGTTATTCAAAGCTATAAGGGAAACATCGCAGGGCGAGAATTATTGTGATTAAGACTATAATCGAAAATAAGTACTTCGTTTGCCGTTTGTACCTTCGTCGTATTGTTAGAAATCCTTTAGCTATTGAATGTTTTGTCGTCCATCCTTTTCTTATTCAAGGTTGTAAAGGTCGTCCTGTCTCTTCCTACTTGTAAGGCTAAACGCCCATTTTTAAATAGCTATTGGACTTAAAACATGAAAGGTATACCAGACATAGTATTTAATTTTGTCATAAATTGCTTCGACAAGTACATAACCCTTATGACACAAAATTATAAACTGTTATTTCTAGAACTTGATTGTAACAGCTCCGAAGCTACTAGTAATATAGTAAACCAAAGAGGCGCGTACTAAAACGTATTCAAAATGTCATCAAAATAGGTTTAGTAGTTTGAGAAAGATATAATGAGATTATTTTTAAGGCGAGATATACAACTGCGGACTTTCAAAAGTCGTTAATATGGTAGTGACAAATATGCCTATGAAAACTAAATAATGTACGAAATGAAATCACTTATTCTGCAAATAATTTGTAAATTTGTATGTAATTAGTTTGTAAATTACTTGTAATTTTGGCAAGTTATGCTTTTTTGAGCAGATGTGTTCGACCTTTCCTAACTGAACTAGCTACGAGAAGAAAGGATGAAACAAACCCAGGGATCACCGTCTCTTTTAAAGTCGAGACAATCTTCTTTGAATACAAAGTACATGCTAACAATAAATAAACATATTTTTGGTTAGTGATCAGGTCTGTCAGGCCAGAAGTCGCGGGTACAATTCCCAAATAAAACAAAATTATGTGTGTCTAGGCGTAATTTATATGTAAGTACATGTATTTCTTTTTATAAATTTTCTAAAAATGGGTCCTAGAGGGATTTATTTACCGCACTCCAAACCTCCTGCCCTCTAAATTTCATAAAAATCGGGACTAGATGCGTGAGTATTTAGTACTATAGAAGTAGATTTCTCAACAGTTTGGTCAACATAACCAGACTCCGTCTCATTAGCGATAATACGATGTGTCAACAAAACTTTAAATCAAGCTTTTGTTGTTGGCAATAATTAACCTCTGTTCTGTAGCTGTCCATTGGTAGAATAATTTTAAATAGTTTAGACGTGAAGCGTAATAAACAAACTTACATTCGTATTTATTATTATAAATACGAATGCGGTTAGTACAAGCGACTGCCAATCAAGAGGTCCCGGGTTTGATTCCCGGGTCGGACTGCTGTCGGGTTTTTCTTGCAAGAAATTCTTAACAGCAGCCCTGAGTATGGAATATGGCGATGTTTCTCGCACGTGCCTCGGAGAGGACGTTAAGCCGTCGGTCCCTGTTGTCATGAATGATAAACTGAACACCTATGACAATTTTGTTCTTGAGAAATATACTGACAACTAGTTCAACCTTCGAATTCAGTTCACCCGATAACTCCGGTATAAAACCGGTTGAGCTAATAGCCGATCCCAGTTAATCTTGGGAATAATAAAGGTCTGGAAGATGATGCTGACATTCGTATATTTATTAGGATTAATTGGATCCTTATTGGTAGTTCTAGAGTAGAATGAGAATCCTACTTTTGTAACAATAACTTGGCACACGTATTGCAATATACATACATGTATAGATATGTATACGTATGTACATAGAGACAATACTCATTGTCTGGATCGAGTACACAATACCCGTTGCCCGAGAGCGTCTTTGTTTCCTGCAAGCCTTTAGTCTACCACATGGCTTTGTATTACAACATATAAGTTAAAGATTTCAGATAAAATTTCATTTTTTTCTAGCTGAGCCCCGCGGTGATGCCAGTTTGTCTTTACAACAGCAAGGGCAAAACTATTTAAGTTTAAAAAAGTATCTTTAGTTACATCTTATCAGCTATCAGAAATATTTTTTTATAATTGTTTTTTGATGTAGGTACCGTAAATACTTACACATGCATTTCGTGCCAAAATTTCCAATTTATTTTGGATGCTGTAAAACACCGTTCCAATTCAGGTTTGCTCTACTTTGCTTTGAAATTAGTGGTTTACTTTAGTCACTATATGTCAGGAGTGCAAGAACCTTTTTCCCAGACCCTACAACTACCACATTACTTAGAAGTAAAAAAAGTCATATCAAACTAGAAAATTTATTTTCATTATTTATCTTTTTCTAACAATATGATAATGATGCCCATCTAGTTTTATGGTTCGTTAAGTTTGGCGAGATTTCAGCTAAGTTTCGCTAAGACCAAACTGTGTTGATAACTTTTAACTAACATCTCCAAGGAACGCTTAGGTATAGCGGTTTGCTTTTCAGAATCATAAATTAAGTAAGCTAGATTACCTTTAAAGTGGAGTTGAAGTCTAGATTAATAGTGAAATGAGTTTCTACTGAAAACTTTTGAACTGATAAATGGTTCTCCTAGCCGATTACGGCCACGGCGGCCAGTTTCAATGGAGATCACCCAATTACGCAGGAGATATTATAGTGCACAAGTGTGTGCGCAAACACGGGCTCATTCGCAGTTCCTTCTCTTTTATAATCCGATTTTGGATGGTTAAGCGACACGATCGGGGAGAATCAGGCGCAGTATTTACGTGCTCTTCCGAGGCACGAGGATACAGACCCCAACTTGCTAGCTCTAAGACGTTAATAAATGTTTCCGTAATCAGACGAACTCAATAATACTTTTGGCCCAAACCGGGAATCGAACCCGAGCCCTTTTGATCGGCAGTCGCATAAGTCAACCGCTAAACCTAACTAGGCACTTTTGAACTAAGCAGGTATCAGGAACCATAGTATAATAATATATTCAGTGATATATATTTTAATATATTATAGATGAAAAGGTATATTTATTTATGGTAGATATACTACGATGCTGTTTGTCTGGTGGTTAAAGATCTTGACTGCTTAGCCAGAGGTTGTTGGCTTGTTTGCAATCCGAAACAAATGCTAAATGTACATAAATAAGTTTTATTTGAATAAACCAAACTGGTAAAACGAGAAACAATACTAAGTATATTTTATAGAAACACAAAAAGAACAAACATACAAGTGAAACTAATAATACTAAAACTCAGAATATTTCTTTGTGTTTTGAGAATTTGACTGCAATACCTAAACATATACTATATATACTTATTCCCTAAAATGAATGCATTTTTTAGTGCAACAAAAGTATAAATTTTGTAGGTTTTAAAGTACTGAACAAAATGCCTTTTAAAATCTGATTTTACCGTAATCTCGCAATAAAATCTCTACCGTTCGCGTTATAAAGACATATTGCAGGAACAAACCCGGTGGGTAAGTACGTGCTGGCGCCGGCAATGCTTTATTATGGCCTGGCCACCGGACGAATGATATATAGGGGGAATCAGCTCTGACGATGTGTTGGCGAGCTAGTAATTGTTGATCGAAGATTAATTGCAAAAGGTGCTATAACAGTTTTGTCATTAGGCTTATTTTATTAGAAAGTCATATAAATTTGTCGTGAATTTTTAATTATTTTTTAAAGGTCTTTTGAGACTTATTTACGAATTTATTTGACTTATTTTATATATGATATTGTGTTGTATATTTAATGCTAGCTTTTATGTAAGTTAAGCACAAAAGTATCTCCATGCCAATCTTAATTGCAATTGGTGCAGCAGTTTAGACAGTTAGTTTCCTTTGAATTTATTAGGTATGGATGATATTTTATTAAAACTTATGTTAATTCCTTCTGGCTAAAAATATTTATGTGTTGAGACTAGAACTTTGCTACTAGACTTGAGCTCAGCAATAGCTCTGAGGAATTTAGAGGCCATCTGTTGCAGATTATTTATTCCATGGCTATCACAACTTTAGTATTCTATCTCGACATATTTATGATCTCAACTTGTATATACAATTCTAATTATTATTTTGTTGGTTTAACGATACCTAGGTATTTATTTCTGAAAAATATTCTTTTTAGCAATAAATAACTCAAAAAAGCATAGCTCTACACATATACACATACATTAAAAAAACAATTAAGAAATAAAACCTAAGAAAAACCAATATGTAACATGTTGGTAAAACAATTCCGTCAAACCAACACGCTAAATTAACCCTCAGTCTGTGAGTAGAACCCCGCGTGTTACACAGCGATCGTTAGTTCGGTCGTTGACTCCCACAATACGGGGTACTACTACGACCTACCTATTTCGATTGTGCCCCTTATCCACACAAACGTAGCCTTACGCTCTATTAGTGATAGTGACGAAGCGGTTTGGTAATGAACTGGATCCCTTATTTGCAGTGTTTTTGGGAAATTGATTAAATTCTTTGTTGCACCGTGTTAGCATATCAACACCACAATGTCACTTTGAATAATGATTATTTCTGTGTAAAACGTATAAATTGTTACCAGGAAACTCGTACCAGGAAAAAATTTTTTGTCGTGTATTTTTTTTTGTAACTGTTTAGCGTGCGCTAAGTAAGATTAAAGCGAAGTAACATTTATTTTCGATATTGTTTATTATCTTAATATAGTAAAAGAATAGTATAACAACAACCCATAATGTCCCACTGCTGGGCTCGGGTCTCCTCTCAGGAGAGGGTTAAGGCCATACGTCCCCACGCTGGCCAAGTGCGGGTTGGGGACTGCCAAGAATACGTTGTGGCTACGTAAATCTTGCCGTTGGATGTTTTTAAGCCGCCCGAAGGCCTCCAACTAAGCTTCACGACTGTTATCGTATGATAACAACCGGGACCGACTGCTTAACGTGACCTCCGAATCACGGAGACGCTCATGGTAACATGCCACCAGCGGTCACCCATCCAGGTACTGACCGCGCCATCGTTGCTTACCCTCGATGATTGTTTCTAATCACCGAGTGCAACTGGGCTATGAGCGCCTAAAAATAATTATATATATAATAAGAATAGTATATTAGATATATATTATTATAATAAGTTTAATTTTGTGTATGTATATGTAACTACTATATGTATGTATGTATATGTAGTATATATACTGTATGTATACTAATAGCATGTACCAGCGCCTTCTTTCGCGTTAATGTGGAATTTCAGAGTAAAATCTTAAAAAGCTTATCTTTGCCAACATTCACCTAGATCGGATCATCCGTTTTACCGCGATTGTGTGACAAACATTCATACATCCACCCTTACAAACTTAAGTGTTTATGATATTAGAAGACTAAACATGGAAATAGTAACTAATAGGCATTGAAATAAGGTAATTTTGTATTAATAAAAGTTAAAGTTCGACATAATTTGTAAGGTAAACACGAAACACCGATCCAATTTGCGGAGTCTGAAGCCCATTCCAATGTTACCGCAGTCATTTATATTAATTAAACGAATTTCTGTATAATTAATATGTAATTCTTTTTACAGGTAAGTTATCAAATTCTCAATACAACTTCAAACTGGTAAATATACGCCTTAGAAGTAAGTTGTTTTTATTTAAGATTCAATGGTTTTTACTGTGCAAACGGAGTCTCATGTTATATTATGGATGCATACAAATATTTGTTATATGTTTATAATTTAGCGTGAATAATTTTCCTCTGTAGTAGAATCTACCTTTTACTGAAATCATTAAAAATAAATTTATTATTACAAATCAGTTTTTGCTTAGTTACCTGACTGCTGATAAAAAAACTTTTATGTATATATATATATATATATNATATATATATATATATATATATCTAGATACCAAGATCTTTCTTCGGTCATCACACAATGATTTGTTCTGAATAGGAATCAAAATCAAGAACTGGTTTTTAATAGCCAGGATCACTTACAATCAAACTAGTTAAAATTACCCGTAACAAGTATCGAATTATTATTTTATTTAAAAAACCGACTGCGTCAATATCTTTAATTTATTGAAGAACTGAAAAGATAGAAAGAATTGAAAAGAAAAGATTTTTAAAATTTTGATGTACCCGGTGTCATTCCACGAATAAGCGGAATCCATCCAGGCGTGCCAAAGAAATATGCATTCATATTTAAATACAGTCATAAACATAACCCCCCTTTTTTGCAGTCAAGTAAAAATATGTATAAAATAAAGAAATGAAAACTTCCCAGACATAACAGGTTAAGATTTGTAAATATTTTACATGACACCATCGCGTAAATATCAATAAAAATAGCATGAGACTTTTCAGATTTCATACACCACACTGTGCATCGTGAAGAAGAAAATTCATTAAAAACCCAGCTTGGGGTATCTGGGAATACCATAGGAACTTTTGTTAGAGGGTCCTTTTATATTTATACTGGTGCATGATTGTCTCTTTTCTATTCAACAATATCGAGCCAAGACAAAGGATTTAAAGGACAGTTCTAATTTAGATGGTAATTTAGTGTCTTTGTCAACGGCGAACTATTCTGATTCGATAATGAGAATCGAGGATTCAAGTGTCAACACTTTGGTAGTATATATTAGAAAGGACCCTTAGATAATAAAGAAATATATAAGATAATACATCTATTAGTAGTATCTTACCCTTTAATAATAGGTATTCTACTATGGGATATAAATTATCTTATTTGTTATTTGAATGAAAAAGTGCACTCTCGCCTCAAAGATGCATGTGTTGTGATTATTTGAAACATCCTGGAAATCGTTAGTTACATAAAACGTACACATAATGACAGAAATATGGCAATGTTTTAAGTTCAAGGTTTTCTTGGACTTAGAAAAGTTATCTGTCTGTTCGTAGCTCCCTACAACGAATTTAGGACACCCGTGATTGCGATAGATTTAGGTGTGTGTTAATCAATAGGTCTTTTTTTTAAAAATCATTATCCTTAAAAATACTTAGAGCATAAGAGATCTTACTGCAGACAGACATGTTCATTTTACTTACCATTTCAAAAGTTAAAATTTACAACTCTGTCACTCCTCTGTTTATTATTATTTATTATAAAGGAGAGGACTCCTTTATAATATATAATAATAATAATAAATATTTCGGACATCTACAACACACAACGCCATCAGGACCCAAACTAAGCAGAGCTAGTATTATGGGTACTGGAGAACTGATATGGATACATAAATACTTTTTTTTTAAATGCATACATTTTATACATAGAAAACACCCAAACTCCGAAACAAATATCTGCAGATCCAGGATTCGAACCCGAGGCCTCATGGACAGCAGTCGCGTACGCTACCACTGCGCTACCGAGGCAGTCACATACAATATTCACAATATTCACAAAACAATATTCCACAAATCCACCAAATGTTCAAAATAACAGAGAACAGGTATCACACATAAATCCGTAAATTGTACAGCTTTGAGGAATGTCTAGTCCTAAAGCATTCCTAGTTGCCTATTTTCATAGACAGGTCACATTTCACAGGAGCTCTGAAAATTTGAAGTTATATTTTCAGTACATACTCTACTTACTCGGTTTTCCAAAGATTCAGGTGTCTAATAATTTATAGCTTGTTTGATTTTATGATCCTGCCATAGTGACTCTACTCTGCCTGATGGAAGGCATAAGCAGAGTCCAAAAGTGGTGGTCGCCATACTCATTTCGAATGCAGACAAAGCAACAGTGCAGCTTGGCGACTCACACCCCGTCCCGTTTGTGCTGCAATATGCTTGACTCTACTACTTTTTAATGTGCTGATCCCAAAGGCCCATACATCATAACATCGTGAAATTAACTAAGAATAAATAACTGTGTACCCATAACACAAGTTAAATCTTAACAGGGGTACCAGAGTTCAACTACATTTGTGCTCCGAAAATTTGCAGTTTTATTTTTGTATGTACAACTTTAAGTTTTTGTTATCTGGTTTTAAATAAATTATCTTATAACATCCTTCGATGCAATTACATCTTGATTAATTGTTTAAAAACTGTGTTTAGCCTTTTGTGGACTTTTTATCAAATACTACTATAGTCGACTGAGTTCTAATCAAACATGAAATGAAAATACACCCCTTTCTTTTAAAATGTATTAAAATTTTCAAATCATTAATTTCACAATACTATTCACGTTAAAAGTGACGTTTTTATATAACTCCGCGAAGTCTGACCACTCGAACGTCAGATAATAAAATAATAAATAATGAGAGAGGAACGCACAAGAGGATTACAAAGGGCGTTTTCGATGGACAGAGATCAACGAGATTTGCGGTTTTAGACTCATGCTTCGCTGTTCATTTACGAATCGCGGCTTACATTATGTTCGACCGATGTTTTCAGCGTTTAAGCCCTGTGTTGGTTTTCATTAATTTATACTTTGTATGTTTTGGCCTTTAATATAAACTGATAAGTCCTGCTTTAATCCAATACCTTTTTTTACTGTTTTCTTTACTTATAAATTGGCATTTGACATCAATTGGCTACATTATATTTATGTTACCATAATATGACGTTGTTATAATTGATTTCTGTTCAAAATTGAGAGTAAGATATGATCTCTCCGTCTTTAGTAAAGCAGTAGTTCACGGTATTTTGCTCAAAATAATTGAATGAAAAAAGATAACAAATATTTTGAAGTGTTAACATAGAAACACCTAGGCTTAAATTGACTAGAGTCAAGAGAAATTGCCAAATAAAACTTTTATTACTTTGTTGTTGTGTGTTTTATATATGTTATAATGTTTAATGAACTGATAGTTTTCATCACCAACCATAAAAAAACAATCAGAAGAAAAATGGATAGCTTTTCATTGATGGGGAGCAGTATACACATAACCAATGAATAATAACCAGATAACATGTAAATAAAATTCGCCAACTTATGTAAATAGTATTTATAAATAGCACATCAGTTGAACAGAGAAACGGTTCAACCAGGCAGTCCCACTGATGCTTAACGAAGAGAAGAAATTGTTGGAAACTGTTGACAATAGAAGAGTCAAAATGGTTGGCCACTTGAAAACAAACAATACTGAAAGGAAAGATAAAAGGCAAGAGAAAACGAGAAAGGGATAGATTGAGTTATATACAACAAGTAAAGAAGAAAGTTGGACATATCAAGAGGTCAAATAGACCAGACAGAACAGATTAAGAGAGGAAGAGAGAAATAGTATTTAAAAGTCCTATCATGGTTTATTGTAACTACCTTCTATCACTAACTGCACTTTTTTATGGAATAAGGTACAAACAAGCAGACGTATTGCCTGATGGTAAGCGATTGACGCTGCCTATAGACATCCGCAACACCAGAGGCGTCACAAGTGCGTTGCTGGCCTATAGAGGATGGGTGTGGGGTTAGGATATGGGCCTCCGGTATCCTCCCCCTGGGCTGGGCGTAATTTGTTACGCCGATGACACGTTGGTCACAGCCCGGGGGGCGAACTTCCAGGAGGCGGCGTGCCTGGCCACCAGGGGAGTTTCTCTGGTGGTCGGGCGCATCGAGGCGCTGGGCTTGCGGGTGGCCCTGGATAAGACGGAGGCCCTGTTATTTCATGGGCCTCGTCGCGGGCCGCCCCCCGGCGCCTCAATAGTTGTCAACTCGGTCCTCGTACCGGTTCGGGCCCAGATGA